>LOEQ01004286.1:0-12345 GCA_001685075.1 Bramus lutescens
GATGGGAGGGAAATGGGAGGAGGTGGAAATTTTTAATAAAAAAGTATAAAAAATCTCTAGATTTGGAAGAGAAATCTCAGTCTATCATACATAATTTCTGTAATTTATCCCTATTTTTATGTGAGAAGAGTTAAACGTCTAATTGAAATCTTTTTTTCTTTTTTTCTTTTGGTTTTCAGGGGATTTTTTTAAATTATTAGTTAAAAAATACCAATCCTCCCAGTCCCCTCCCTCTCCCTCCACAGACCCACCCCCACCTCTCCAACCCTAAGGGAGTGCCACGCACCCCGCCCTGTGGAAAGTCCAAGGCCCTCCCTACTTTTTCTAGGGTGAGAAAGGTTTACATCCAAAGAGAATAGGATCCCATGAAGCCGGTATAAGCAGTAGAGACACATCCCAGTGTCACTATCAGTGGGCCCTCAGTCTGCCCCAGCTGTCAGCTCCCTTCAGAGGGGCTTGGTTGTTCCCATGCTCATTCACTCCCAGTCCAGTTGGAGTTGGTGAGCTCCCATTAGCTCAAGCAAACTGTCTCAGTGGATGAAGAATGCATAAAGTGTGGCACATCTACACATTAGAGTACTACTGAGCAGTATAACATAATGACATCTTGAAATTTGCATGTAAATGAATGGAATTAGAAAACATCATCCTGAATGAGGTAACCCAGACCCCCCCCCAGAAAAAACCCGAATATGATATGTAGGCACTCATAAGTGGATACTGGTCATAAACAAAGGGCAACGAGCCTATACATCAGAATCCTAGAGAAGCTAAGTAATAAGGTGAACCCAAAGAAAAGCATATATAGACCCAGCTAGAAATTGGAATCAGACAAAAATTTGGGTGCAGGGTGCAGGGAGTAAAGGGGGGAAGAAAGGGGGGTGGAGAAGAACTTTAAGGAATGGGATGTTCGAGACAGAGGAAAGACAGATATGAGAGCAAGGAAAGAGATATCTTGATTGTGGGAGCCATTATGGAGTTAGCAAGAAACCTGGCTTTAGATAAATGCCCAAGAACCTACAGGGATGACCCCAGCTGAGACCGTAAGCAATAGAGGAGAGGGTGTCTGAACTGGTCTTCCCCTGTAGTCAGACTGATGACTATCTTAAATATCACCATAGAACCTTCGTCCAACAACAGATGGGGAACAGAGGCAATGACCCAAATCGGAGCACTGGACTGAGCTCCGAAGATCCAGCTGAAGAGTGGAGGGAGTGAGAGTATGAGCAAGGAATCTAATTTAAATCTTTATCTATGTTAATACATTAATGACAGATGCATCTTAAAAACTCTACCCCATTAAACTATTATTTCATGAAGTTTCAAGGCCTAAACATAAAATATTCTTAAATTATGCAATGTCAACAGTATATAACAAGGAAAGCTGTTTTCGTTGTTGTTTTGCTAATATTGTTTTTATAATTGTGTCCGTAAGTGAAAAGAATTTAATTACAGTGCCTGTCCATGTTAAAATGTTTTTACCACTGGGATCATATACAAAATCAAGTTTTGAATCATACAATAACTACTACATACTGTAAAACAATTTTCTTTACATACCTATACATTTTTAGTTTTACTAGAATTAATTACCTTTAAATAAATGATTCGGAGGTGTCAGAAGAGACTCTCAGGGAATGCTTCACCATGCCTCACTTTCCTGAATTATAGTCTAGAACATCTGCTTAGCAATCTGGCAAGCAATATGTAGCCAAATCCGTACATTTCATCTATGGGACTGGAGCGGACCTCAGAATTGTGACAGCTGGCTATTTGCCTATAACCTTTATGCTACAAAAAAAATCTGTATGCAAGAGAAAATAAAGCAAAATAAGTGTGCAAACACCAGAATCATTGAGTGTATAAAGAAACCAAGTTTCTTTAGGAAAGTATGATCTATTTAATGTCAAAGGTAGCAAAAAAAAGTTAAAAGAAGCTTACTTCTCTTTCAGTAGTTGTAAGCATTGGCACATACACTCTTAAAGCAGATATGGACATGGCTTTTGGAGGATATCCAGTGAAGGCCTGGCAGGCGTTCCTAGGAAACATTTCTCTGTCACATACACCCAGCAGCCTCAAACTGGCTTCACCAATCAGCCATATACCTTTTCAGTTTTACTAGAACTAATTACCTTTAAATAAATGATTCGGAGGTGTCAGAAGATTCATAAGATTAACATTATGAAACAGAAATAACACTTAACTGAGCTGAATTGAGAATAAAGTTGACCTTGGGACTTTTTTTAATTAGGCATCACACATCAGATACCTTAAAACATAACAGTACCTTATTATTTACAGGATCAATACTGACCACCAACTATCAGGAAAGCACAGAAATTTCCAATTGTTAATTTTTCCATGAAATTATAAATGACTTCCAATGTGAATGTAATGAGCTTTCTACTACTGAGGCGATGGCGAGCATTCTTATGAGCACCTGACTTGAACAGCTACAGCTACAATAAAGACAAGGGAAATAACTGCCAAGTATAAAACTGAAGCTGTACTTGATATAACAGTGAGAGCCTGCAACACCAGCCAACATATTGCAGTTACGCTTGAATAACTGTGTAACTCATCTTAACCAAAGCTATATTTGAGCATGTGAACACTAATCTCAAGTCTTATCTATCAAAAGACACCCAACAGGTCACATTTTCCTATATAAGGCTCCTTCCTCATCACTGTGACAGGGAAGACAGTGACATTTTGACTCATAATTTTATGGGATGCAGTTCTGATGATAAGAAAAGGCAGGGCATCTGTGGTGATTCTTTTATTTCTCTATTGTTTTTAAGATTTTTGAAATTTGAATTGCATGTATTTGTTGTGTGTGAGTGCATATGTGAACATTACTGTGTGTATGCATGGAGAGGGTGTCAGATACTCCAGAGCTTAGCTACAGGCACTTGTGAACCACCCAAAAAACATGTTGGAAATCAAACTTGGAACCTCTGCTATAAGAGCACATGCTCCTTACTGATGAGCTATCGCTCCAGGCATTAATTGGAGGTGTTTTTGTCCTCAGCAACAGGAGCTTGCACAGCTTGTCCACATTTTGGTGGGCAGGATACAGAGAACCCAGACCAGAAACGGGACTTGGCCTATAATCCTCAAAAGTCAGGCCCCAGTGATTGACAGCCACCAGTCAAGCTTCTGACGCAAGGGGTTCTGTAGCCTCTGAAAACAGCATAAAAGTTAGGAACAAAGTGTTCAAACACAGACTGTGGAGAAGATTTCAGGTTCAAATTTCAACAGTCATTATTGCTTTTAATAAAATTATAACAATGACACAAAGGTGACTTACAGAGCTTGGAGTGTAGATCTGTTTGTACAGTGCTTGCCTAACATCTACAAAGTTCTGAGTTTGACAACTCAACACCACATAAATTGAGCACTGTGGTGTACACGTTTAATTCCAGTACTCTGCAAGAGGATCATAAAATCAAGGACATCTTTGGCTACAGCATGCATTTGTTTAAGGTTATCCTGGGATACATGCCCTAAACATGGAAAATATAGACTTAAGTATTTATGCATGAATAGAGTAGTGAGAAATTGCAACAAGCATAGCTACATTAATGAGTATTCTCAGCAAGGAATACCCACTAATACAATAGTGCCACAAATGTTATAGAAGTAACCAAACACATTTTTTTTGGATTTAAGTCTTGTTCTACAATATGATATGCATATGGTTATAAGTGCCAAGAACCTGTGAACCACAGACCCTATTACTATTATTATGCCAAATGGACATAGTATTAAACCAAGTTTTAACAGCTTATCAATAGCTCCCATAACTCTCACCACAGAAGGTCTTTTTGCAGTGCATACCTTATGCAGGGACTGCCAACTAGTTATCATGCATTGAATAAGAGACCATAGAGCACTCAGCCCTAAAAGGGTTATCTAGACCTTGTGTCCCCTTTTCAAACTCAGGAATTATCATGTAAGAGGTAACAGAGACAAAACAGTAAATGACTGCATCAAGTAGTGTTTCCTGGACACAGCAAGGCACTTGTACATATAAATTCACAGTTGTGACAGCTTGCCCAAGCTCTGCACAAGATCAAGGTAGACAAAACTAATGCATACAAAGGGAAACTGGTCACAAAATGAGGAGATATTGACAACTGATAGCTACTGGGAGAGATAGTTTTCTTTAAGTGTATAGGTCATGGTAGGCCAACCACGATCCAGTAGATGTCCCTACAGCCAGGAGTATGTGGGAAGCACTAATTGGAGTCAATAAATTATTACAAAAATGAAAGAAAGATATGGAAGGCAAAAGAGTAGGAATAGATCTAGGAGTAATTAAGGGAGAAATGGAGAATGATTATGGTCAAAATACACTGTATGAAATTCTCAGAGAATCAGAAATATTTTTGAAAAAAATCCTCTTCTGGTCACTTAAGGAAGTGCTTTTCTTAAGTATTCATTCCATCCTCGTTTGTAATTCTGTACATGAGTTTTGTCCAATCTTGAACTTTATATAATGAAATAAGGCACTATTTGCATTTGGCTGTTTTAGCTCAAAAGGTAATTTGAGAGCTTTATCTAGAATATTTTAAGTAGCTGTGTAAGTTTGTCATTTCACTGCAGTAAGTATTATTTTATATAAATATAAGCATTAGAATTCAAAATTAGAATTAAGAAATATAAAATTCTTAAAAAGTAATGTTGTTAGTGATAAGAACAGAGAAAGTTTTAGTTTGTATCTACGTAAATAAAGATCCTATGTTTGATGAAAACGGTGGTGTGCTGAAAATACCTCATGTGGGTCTATGAAAGTCAATTGTTAAAATTCAGTAATTTAAGTGTTGGCAATTAGACAAAAATCACAATTTAACACACACACACACACACACACACACACACACACACACACACACACACCGAACCTAATATATTAGAAGACAAAGCAGGGAATAGCCTTGAACACATTGGCACATGAAAAGACTTTCTAAATAGAATAGCATTAGCACAGGTACTAAGAGCAACAATTAGTACATAGGACATCAAACTGAAAAACTTACACAGCAAAGGATAGTGTCATTCAGACAAAGTGGTAGTCCACAGAGTGGAAAAGGATTTTTAACAAATACAATCTGATAGAGGGCCAATATCCAAAATATATAAACAACCCAAGAAAATACATATCAAGAAAATAAATATCCCAATTTTAAAAATGAGGTACAAACAGATCTAAGAAGAGAATTTTCAATAGGAGAAATTGGAGAAATAGGAGAATTCAAATGACTGAGAAACCCACAAGGAAATGTTCGACATCCTTAGACATTGGGAAATTCAAATCAAAACCATGTTGAGATTCTGATAACTGTCAGAACGGCTAAGATCACTAACACAAGTGACAGCTCATGCTGAGGAGGATGTGGAACAAGGGAAACACTTATATATTGATGCTGGGAGTGCAGACTTGTACAACCCTTATGGAAATTAGCATGGTGCTTCCTCAGGAAGATGAAAATCACTATGTCATGATCCAGCTAGAGCACTCTTGGGCACATATACAAAGGATTCTTCATCCTACTCCAGAGATACATTCTAAACCATGTTCATCGCTGCTCTACTCACAACAGTCAGAATTGGAAACAACTTAGATGCCTAGCAACAGGAGAATGGATAAAGGAAATGTACATTTACACCATGGAGTACTAGTGAGTTGTTAAACAGAGAGAAACATCATGAAATTTGCAGACACATGGATGGAACTAGTAGAAACAAAAATTAAAAACAAAAAGTTCATCCTGAGTGAGGTATCCCAGACCCAGAAAGATGAATATGGTATATATTTGTTTATATGAGAACATTAGCTGTAAAGATGATGATAATCAAGTTAAAATCTATAGAACAACAGGGGTTAAATATAAAGAGGCTCAAAGAAAAGATATATCTTCTTAGGAAATGGAAACAGAATAGATAGTTATTAATAGATGGAAGAGGGGCTGGAATGGGGGAGTCAAGCAGGGAGGGTAAGAGGACAGAGGATTGTAAAAGAGAATACTGGGAGAGATACCTAAAATTGAGGAGCAATTGAAGGGTAGTATGGAAACCTGATATAGTATTAAAACTTCCTAATATATGTATATGGAGGCAATCTAAATGAAATCGCCAAGTGATAGTGGAGACAGAATCCCACCTGGACATCCCTTGTCACCAATCAAAGCTTCCAGTACCAGGTTTGTTTTACACCTATTGAGTTATTGGACAAAGGGGCCCCATGGGAGTCCCTAAACCCATGTGGTTGCCAAGAGAATGCTCTGCACAAACTGACAGCAACGCCCCACTGCTGAACAATGAGGCAACCACTACATATGGAGATGTCAGTTAGTGCCTATGCAGAGCCTTCACTCTGACTTGTTACCTTCTTTGGTATATGAAGGTACTCTGCACACTGCAAAAAAACTTAAATACTAACTAGCTAAAAATTTTGATTTACAATGTTATTCTGCCTACTAGATAAGGTGACACAAAGTTTTCTGAAGTAACCAACCAATGTCTGATTTGATTGAAGAAGGCCCACTGTAGGAATATATTATTTGTATTTTGATAAATAAATCTTGCCTGAAGACCAGAGGCAAAGATAAAGATAGTAGAGGTCAAGCAGTGGTGAAACATACCTTCAATCCCAGGATTTGGGAGACAGATGACTCTCTGTGAGTTCAAGGCTACCCTAGGCTATACAAGATCAGTACAGAAACAAATTCAGGTGGTGGTGGCTCACACCTTTAATCCCAGTACAAGGGAGTCACAAATCTTTAATCCCAACACTAGGGGGAATATAAAATTTGAAAAGAGAGACATAGTCTGCTTAGTCTGCATAGTTCCCACAATCGTTAAGTCCCAAAGAAATCACACAGAAGTCTACTGATTGGCCCATTATCTCAGGCTTCTTATTAACTCTTATAACTTATATTAGCCCATTATTCTTATCTATGCTAGCCACGTGTCTCAATACCTTTTTTAGTGAGACAGTCATACCTTGCTTCTTCAGTGGCTGGGCTGGGAATGCACTATGACTTCCTTCTTCCCAGAATTCTGTTCTCATTGACCCACCTCTACTTCCTGTCTTGTTGTCCCACCTATACTTCCTGCCTAGCTACTGGTCAATCAGCGTTTATTTAAAACATAATTAACAGAATATAGACATTTATCCCACACCACTTCCCCCTCTTTAAAAAAAAAGGAGCTCTAAATCTAACATCCTTTGTTTAGCTTTTCTCTTGACCATTAGACATAACAACTTGTAACCAACATTCTAAACAAAGGAAAATATCCATAATCCATCTTTTGGGAATGTGGGCATAGTATTCCAGGCTACTTCCTACTGGTTGGGGGCACTAATAATGTTATGGAGAGCTAAAGAAAATTTAGAAGTATAATGAGGTCCTGACTGGCAAATCCTGTGAGGCTTGATCATCTCAGGAAGCAGTCTTAAATATGTTCTGGATGTAGAATTCTGACATCTGGGCCATCTACAAGTCTACAAAAACTAGGAATAGAGGAAGGCAAAGAAACCCAAGTCAAAGGCACAGGAAATATTTTCAAGAAAATCATGGAAGAAACCTTCCCTAAGCTGAAGGAGGAGGTTCCTATGAAGTTACAAGAAGCAAATACCAAACAGACAAGAACAAAAAAGAAGCTCCCCATGGCACATAATAATGAAAACACTAACTGTACAAAAGAAAGATGTTAAGGTTGCAAGGAAAAAAAGAGCAAAAACATATAAAGGTAGACTTATATAAAGACTTTTCAATGGATATTCTAAAAGCCAGAAGGATCTGGATAGATATTCCAAAAATGCAAAAGACCACAGATGCAGAGGTGTCAATATCTGGTCTTGTTTGTTATATGGGAGTTTTATTCCTTGCTATACCTGGAAAAACTATAAATAACAATAGCTGGAGAAAGAAAATAATTAACACTAAAACAAAATTTGAGTAGTAGTTATCTACAAATGGAACTCTATACAAGGCACTAGATGGAAACTTCAGTCTGAAGAGGTTAATCACAACCATGAATGAAATGAACCAAGACAATCAAATCAAAAGGGGAGGACTCAACCATAACTATAAAATAATAGGAATTGATAAACAATGAACATAGTTACATCAATGGTCTCAATTCCCAAAATAAAAAGATACAGAAAGATTGGATTTGCAAACAGGATCCATTTATCTTATGCATCTATCAATGAAAGACAACACCTCAGGGTAAGAGAATAGAAAAAGATATCCCAAGAAAATGGACCTAAGAAGCAAGCTGGTATAGTCATTATCTGACAATAATTTATGTCAATATCTGACAAAATAGACTTTTAAGCAAAACTAACCAAAAGAGATAGAAAAGGACACTACATACTCATCAAAGGAAAAATCCATCAAAAGAGTATGGAAATTCTTAACATTTATGGACAAAAGACAAAAGCACCCAAGTTCATAATACAAACACTACTACAGTTTAAGTCACATATTTGCCTTCAAATACCGATATATGGTGACTTCAGTACTGTATTCTCTCCAATAGGCTGGCCATCTAGATAAAAACTAAACAGAGAAATGCTGGAAGTATATGATGTCATGAATGCCAAATGGACCTAGCAGGTATTTATAGAACATTTCACCCAAACACAAAAGAGTATACCTTCTCAGCAGACAGTGTAACGTCATCCAAAATTGATGAGATACTTGAACATAAAGCAAGTCTAAACAGATACAAAATAAACAGATAAACAAATAAACACATTAACCACCCCCAGCATCCTAGCTGAAAACTATGGATTAAAACTGGATACCAACAACAACAGGAACTTTACAAACTCCTGGAAAAAGAATGACTCACTTCACACTGAATCAACACAGAAATTAAGAAGGAAAATAAAACCTTTTTAGAGTCAATAAAAACGAAAATATAACATATGTACACTTATGGGACAGAAAAAAAGGTGGTTCGAAGAGGCAAGTTTACAGCTCTAAGCATCTACATCAAGTCATTGGAGAAGTCTTACATTAACAACTTAAGGACGTACTTAAAAGTTCTAGAAAAAAGGAAGAAATAACACCCAAAGGGGGCAGAAAGCAAGAAACAACCAAACTCAAGGGTGCAATCAATGAAATAGTAACAAAAAGTAGAATCATGCAAAGAATAAACAAAATGAAGATGATTCTTTGAGTAAATAAATATTAAGACTATTAAACCTATAGACAAATTAACTAAAAGACAGAGGGAAAAGATTCACATTAATGAAACTGGGACAAAAAGGAGGATATCACAAAAGACACTAAGAAATTTAAAGAATCTTAAGGACATGCTTTCAAAAGTCTGTGCACCACATAAGAAAACATAAAATAAATGGATAAATTTTTGGATATAGATGACCTACCAAGGATAAATCAAGATCAAATAAGTAGTATAAACAGAAGTCAAAGCAGTAATTAAACATCTCCCAACTAAAATATTATCAGGACCAGATGGATCATACCTCCAAGGAAGAATTAATACCAATAAAATTCAAATTATTCCACAAACAAAAAGAGAAGAAACATTACCTAACAGCCTAATTGCAGGGCAATAATTACATTGATACACAAACCACATAAAAAGCAAACAAGAAAATTACATACCAATTTCCTTTATTAACAACGATGGGAAATTCTCAAGCATTTGCAAATCAAAACGAAGAACATATAAAAAACATTATCCATCATAGTCAAGTAGGCTTCATTTCAGAAATATAGTGATGAATCAACATGCATAAATTGATAAATGTAATAACCATATGTAAACAGAATGAAAGACAAAAACTCATGATCATCTCATTAGACACAGAAAAGGCTCATGGCAAAATCCAACACCGCTTGAAGATAAAAGTACGTGGGAGACCAGGGATACAGGGGACATACCTAAAGATAAGGAAGGAAATTTACAGAAAACCCACAGCCAACATCAACATAAATAGAAAGAAATTCAAAGCATTCCAACTAAAATCGGTGAAGAAGACAAGGCTGTCAACAATGTCTATACATATTCAATATAGTACTTGAAGTCTTAGCTAGGGCAATAAGACAACTGAAGGAGATCTATGGGATACAAATAGAAAAGGAAGAGATCACAGTAGCTTTATTTGCAGACGATATGATTTTATACAAAAAGTCCATAAACCCCACAAGGAAACTGCTGAGAAACACTTTCAACAATGTTGGAGGATAAAAAACTAACATGTAATAGGCAGTAGGCTTTTTATACAAATGAGAAATGAGAAAAATAATACTTTTCAAAATGGGCTGAAAAATTAAAATATTTTGGGCCAACTCTAACCAGCAAGTGAAGGAAATGTATAATAATAACTTTAAATCACTGAAGAAGGTATCAGAAAATGGAAAGGTCTCCATGCCCAGGGACAGAGAAGACTAATATATTGAAAACAGTCATCCTACCAACAGCAATCTACAGATTCGATGCACGCTTTATCAAAATTCCAACACAACTCATCACAGAACTTGAAAGGACATATTTTAGGTACATATAGAAGCACAAAAACACAGGGTATCTAAAACAATTCTGCATTATAAAAGAACTGTTGGAGGTATCAACATCCCTAATCTCAAATTGTACTACAGAGCTACCGTATTAAAAACAGCATAGTATTGGCATACACACAGACATATTGATCAATAGCATTGAACTGAAAACCAGACATAAATTCACACACCTGTGAACATTTGATATTTGATAAAGAAGTCAGAAATTCTGATTGAGCATATTAGAGCATCTCCAACAAATAGTGCTGGTCAAATGGGATTGCTACATGTAGAAAAAGGTAAATAAATGCAGACAGATCAACCTCCACAAAACTCAACTCCAAAGGGATCAAGGAAATAACAGAAGACCAGACACGCTGAAACGAAATATACTGAGAATGTAGGAAATAGTTTTGAACTCACTTGCACTTAAGATTTTCTGAATAGTACACTACCAATAACACAGAAATTAATATCAATACTTAGCAAATGGAACCTCAAGAACCCCAAAACCATCTGTTAGGCAAAAAGCACAGATAAAGAGGAAGGCTACAAAATGGAGAAAATATTACCAACTACATATTCAAAGGAGAGATACAATTAAAATATATAAAAACTTAAAAATCTGGACATCAAGAAAACAAATATACCAATTAGAAAATGGAGTGACGATGTAAACAGAGAATTCTTAATATAGGAAACATAAAAGGCTCAGAAAAATAAAATATTTAACATTTATAGCCATCAACTACTGCAAATCAAAACTACCTAGAAATTTAATCTTACACAAGTTAGAATGTCCAAAATGAATTAAAAAAAAGACAGTTAAAAGCTTAAAATTTTTCGTGACAGTGGGACACATTTGCTCCTGGCAGCACCAAGCTACTTCAAGAAGAAGATGGGCATCCTGAGGCTGCTTCTGGAGTTGGTTAGCCATTTGGGCAAGAAACTGCTCTTGCCTGGACTACTTTACTGGACATGCAGGACCCGTAGAGAAATGACTGCTGAACTTGCCTAAAGGTGAGATGATCCTTTGGCATTCAAGCTTCATGAAAGAGTCTGCAAGACATTCTGCAGGATACAGAAGAAAGTGACTGAATTGTTTTTTTTTTTTAATTTCCTGCTTCATGGAAAAGTTTGCTGGATACTATGGGCCTTTAGGCTGAATATGAATGCCCCAATGGTATAGAAAAACTTTGGATGACTGTCCAGGCAGTGAGATGTCTCTGTCAATTCTAAAGTTTTGGAAGTTGCTTGCAATACACTTCCAGTTTATTTAAGTAATATATCCTTCTGGAGTCTTTGATGAAGTTGGAAGAATAGTTTTCCTTAGTTATGATAAAAGATAAAGTAGATATAATAAATATTATAACTGTTAATTCCTGCTTGACAACTGTTTTATTATATGTAATCTTACTATGCTAATGTTGAAGCCTTCCTTTTTATTTAAACAGAAAAGGCGGGTGATGTGGGAGCCCCTCAGTGTGCTGTGATTACCATTAATTAATAAACTGCCTTAGCCTGAAGATAGGGCAAAACTTAGGTAGGCAGGGAAAACTGAATGGCATGCTGGGAGGAAGAAGGCAGAGTCAGAGAGATGCCATGGATCCATCACCAAAGATAGACATGCTGAAATTTTGCTGGTAGGCCACAACCTCATGGTGATACACAGATTAATGGAGATGGGTTAAATTAATATGTAAGAGTTAGCCAATAAGAAGTTAAAGCATTGAGGCCAGTCTGGTCTACAAGAAATAGTTCCAGGACAGGCTCCAAAACTACAGAGAAACTCTGTCTA
>LOEQ01004286.1:29703-40064 GCA_001685075.1 Bramus lutescens
GTGTTGTTATTTCGGGGTATAAGCTAGCCGTGCGGGAGCCGGGCAAGACGAAAAGCAGGCCCGCTCCCATATCACTACAGGACACAGAGCTTACTACCTTTAACATGAAATAAGAGAGTTAAAAAAAGACTAATTCCTGTGTTATTTTAGTCTAAACTTCCATTTATTAACTGAATATTTAATTGTCCTGATTTCGTAACAGAGTAATAGCTTACTTCAATTTTTCTAAAATCACAATTAAAGTTAGCACACATTTGTGTCAAGTGGATCATCAATTAACTTAAGAAACTCAATATGCAGCATTTTGAAGATTTAGGAAGTCTATAACAAAAGTATTCTATAGGATTTGACTTAACTTTTACTATGATATTGGGGTAACAGAAAACTGAACACATCCAAATATTTATTGTGACACTATAGTTGTGTATCCAAGACGTACAATTTTCATTATAAGATGTATTGTCATTTTTTAGAAATAAAATGAATACACAAACATACATACTATTTCTACATACCTTTTCTACCTTAAATATTTTATACAAGATGACATTTTTTCTGATGAATATTTCTCATTGCATCTAAAAGAAATGTATACTTTTTGATAATTAGCTGTTTACAACTTAAGAAAGAGACATAAGAAGAGCAGCTGAACATGAAAACAACACTAGACTAGAAAAATTACTTCTGAAATATTACATTTTTACATTCTATATGCTTGTTTTAAGCTTAGAACATTCTGTGGGCATCAAAATACTTTTTAATGCCAAAAACATTTACTTATTCTATTTTTCCTCACCAAACAGATTATCCATTATCAGCAACTTTCCTTTAATATCTACCCTCATTAGAGAAGGAAAGTAAAGCAGTCGTGTTTTGTTTCTGGTCACAAGTATTCATTGTTGATGACTATATGCTATAATAATTAAACTCATAGTTCATACAGTTAAACAAAGAAAGTATTCATTTCAAAGACATTTAAACCTTTATGTGCTCAATAATCCTAAATTTTCCCACATAACTGCAAAATAATAATCATCACACAAATAAGGTAAATAATGACTTAATAATAAGGTTATGCTTAAAATATACTTCTGGAAAAGACAAATTATAATATGCAATAAAACAGAACTATAAAATGCCCCCCAAACAAAGGAAGTTTCACTTACATCCACAGCTCTCTTAATAAAAGGTATCTGTGTGCCACTGTCCAGATCTTCATTAATAATTAGCCTTCTAGCCCACTGACCTGCCCTGACAACACCACTACCATGAATTAAAACCATCAGTTTCTGTGGATTTGTCAAAGCATCCTCACTCATAAAGATAAAACTCTTTGGTTCACTTTCAGTGGCATCTACCTGTAATCAAAAAAAATTAAATAATAAATAAAATGTTTCTCGATCAAGCATACACACAATGAGAAAACAACTAATGACTACTACAAATTACTGAATGATTATTATAGAATTTAAAAAAAATAAAATAGGAGAAAGATATTTAAGAAGATCTAGCAATCCCATATTCAGTGAACAAGCATCAAAAGAGCGATTTAAATATAAAAATACATGAAAAAGAATTAAAATATGCATTCCTACATTTTATTATATATTTATTATTGTATTGTCATCTTAAATTGAAATAATAAATTTTTAAAAGCTTCCTGTTGTTCATATTGTAACTGTTTTTTTACCCACATTTACTCACAATCTATTTAAGGAGTCACTAATAATCATCAAAAATGATAAAAAATTACATTTAGATAAACTTAAGTTATAGGTTTATACTGCATGTAGTTTATAATTCTGTAACTGAATCACATTGCACCTATGATAGAAAATGGAAAACTCAAACTGGAATATACAGCTATTTAAATAGCCAAAGCACTGCAAACATTCAAATTGCAAACATGGGCACACACAACAGTAATATGTACATTCTGACACCTTATTTATGTATTGCTTACTTATGGATTACTACTACACAGGTGGTCAGCTAAATTTCAAAGATACAAGAGATATTAAGAAAAGCCAATTTCTGGACCTTTTATGAGATATATATAGCAAGCTCTGTGGTATTCTATATTGTAATGGCCAGTACTCAGAATGGAAGCCAAATACACCAGGTTAAAACCAGAACTGACAACTAGTCACGTGCCCTCTGCCCACAAGATCACACACAAAAAAAAAATCAGTCTACACACTGTACTAACAGTTCACTCCAGCAACAACACGTGTTCATACAATTATCAAAGTTACAACAACACTCAGATACAACTCCACAGAATGCTCTGGGATTCAATATAAAATTTAAAACTCTAAATTTTTCAAGTCATTCACAACACACAGGAATAGAAAATAAACCTCTGCTTTTAAAACAAGATTGGTTTCATTATCTGATTCTGCTATTGTGTAAACAGAACACAAAAAGGAATAGAATGAGCTGAGCTTAAGAATAGTCACTATTGTTCAATAACGCCTTCCATGTCTACAATTAATTCAAATGTTTTACCATGAATTCTCTAGTCCCTTTCCCTGTCTTATTCTCCTTCATAGCACATATGGTAATCAAACAAATATAGTATAGTCTTTCATAGATAGATGATAGACAGACAGACAGACATAGATGATCGATGTGTGTGCATGTATGTACATGTATATGTGTGCATACTCATTCATCCTCTGCTCTCTCCCCTACAAAGTAATTCTAAGAAAAATTAACATTTTGTTTTGTTTTGTAATTTTGTTTTTTCAAGACACGGTTTCTCTGTGTAGCTTTGGTGCCTGTTCTGGAACTAGCTCTTGTAGACCAGGGTGGCCTAGAACTCACAGAGATTTATCTGCCTCTGCCTCCCGAGTGCTGGGATTAAAGGTATGCACCACCACTGCCTGGTAACATTTCATAATGTACATTTAGCTACATACTAGGTCTAGTTCAGGGACAAGTATCTTATAGGTACTCAGTAAATAAAGAACAAACTTTTGAAAAATGGAATCTTACTATTGGTACTGATGTCGTTTAAATGAAAAGAATTTAAATAATTCAGAGCATTCATATCTAGAATACACAAAACGTACAGAAAGTCTCAACAACAAAAATAAATTTTAAAATGGGCTACAGATTTGAATAATGAGTTCTCAAAAGAAGACATCAAAAATGGCTGATAATGAGCACCAGCAATCCAGTGGAAGAGAGGGAGGAGGGATTATATGAGCAAGAGGGTCAAGAAAATGACAGGGAAATCTATGGAGACAGCTGAACCAAGTTCTTGGGAACTCACAAACTTTAGACCCACAGCTGTGGAGCCTGCATGAAACCAAACTAGGCCCTCTGCATGTGAGAGACAGTGGCGAAATTTGGTCTATCTTAGGGGCCCCCGGCAGTGGGATGAGGATCTATCCCTGGTACATGAGTTAAGGATTGGAGCCTATGATGGGATGCCATGTGCTTAGCCTTAATGCAGGGGGAAATGAACTAGAAGCTTCCTCCCTGCTGGCTTGCTTTCAGAATCCTGAAAGACACTGTGCAAGCTCCTGAGAAGGAAATGGCATTAACCATATTAACCAGATATAATCCCTACGCAGTGTAGTGCTAACCTTCTAGGCAAGATGTTCCCATGGGGATTGAAAATGTGTGTAATTCAAAGTACAGAAGGGAAGACAAAACTGAAGACAAACACTGCACAGAGAAATGTCAGTGACAAGATGAGAAGAGCCATATAAAAGCAGTCACTGAGCAGCACTGGTCACAGTGAGCAGAAAACTGACTCTGGGCAGGGCGGTGGTGGCTCACGCCTTTAATCCCAGCACTTGGGAGGCAGAGACAGGTGGATCTCTGTGAGTTCGAGGCCAGCTTACTCTACAAGAGCTAGTATCCAGGACAGGCTCCAGAGATACAGAGAAACCCTGTCTTGAAAAACCAAAAAGGAAAAAAAAAAAAAGAAAAGGAAAAAAGAAAACTGACTCTGAAAGTCATAAATACAATTTCACCTGTATAAGTTAGAGCTAAATTTACAGAACAAAATATCTATATGAATAAAACACTTTTTCCTCACTACTTCAATAGTTTGAAAATGATTACAACAAAGATTTCTTTCTGCAAACACTGACAAGCAACTGAGCTAATCCTTAAAAAAAAAAAAGCCATGCCAATACACTTCAATTTTCATGCCACCAGATCAACACCAAATAAATTTTAGTGTTCAACAATTCATTGAGGAAGACTTATAAGGAGACAAAGAGTGGTATTTCACTCAAAAGATATGTGTAGTAAAGGAAAACAACATTTTAAAGAGAAGTCATTAAGTCATTCACAGCTCTAACAGCCTCCAATGGCCAGGAGATGGCACAACTGAGAGCATTCTGTGCTTGCTATCCTGTTTGCATAGAACATAAGCATGACCAGGACACAGCCATCCTTTTACTTCCCTAAATGCTGTCACAGTAAACATGGCGGGGAAGGGGGCCTCTACTTCGACTATGAAACTAAAACTTACTTTATTAACAGGGAAAAGTCTGCTAATATTCTTTTAGTAGAAAAGAACATTCTCTTAGAAAACAAACACCCAGGTTTCTTGTTAGCCCCATAATGGTATCTCTTTTCTTGTGTTCTGTCTCTTTCCTTCCCCATCTTGACCATCCAGTTCCCTCTAGTTCTGCTACTTGCTCCCCTTCTCTCCTCCTTCTCCCTCCCCCACCCCCAGGTTCCCAATTTTCTCAGGAGCTCTAGTCTGTTTTCCCTTCCCCAGGGAATATATGTATGTTTCTCTTAGGGTTCTCTTTGTTACTTAGCTTCTCTGGGATAATGGACTATAGGCTCCCAATCCTTTGCTTTACAGCTAGTATTCACTTATGAGTGAGTACAAACCATGCTCATCTTTCTGGATCTGGGTTACCTCACTCAGCATGGTTTCTTCTAGTTCCATCCATTTGCATGCAAATTTCAAGATGTTATTGTTTCTTTTTTTGTTTTTTGTTTTTTGTTTTTTTTACCACTGAGTAGTACTCCATTGTGTAAATGAAGCTAGCAAGAAATCTGGCACTAGAAAAATTCCCAGGAATCCACAAGGATGACCCCAGCTAAGATCCTAGGAAACAGTGGAGAAGGCTCCCGAACTGGCCCTGTCAGATAGTCAGATTGATGACTATCTTAAATGTCACCATAGGACCTTCATCCAGGAACTGATGGAAACAGAGGCAGAGACCTGCAGCAGAGCACTGAACTGAGCTCCCAAAGTCTGGTTGAAGAGTGGGAGGAGGAAGAAAATGAGCAAAGAGGCCATGACCACGAAAGGGACACCCACTGAAACAGTTTACCTGAGCTAATGGGAGCTCACCAACTCCAGCCCCACAGGGAAGAAACCAGCATATGACCAAACTAGACCCTCTGAATGTGGGTGACAGTTGTATGGCTGGAACAGACTGAGGGGCCACTGGCTTAGGCACCAAGATTTATCCCTACTACATGTACTGGATTTTTGGAAAACCCATTCTCTTTGGATGGATACCTTGCTTGTGGTAGATATAGCAGGGAGGGCCTTGGACCTTCCCCAAAGCAAAATGCCTTTACCCTCTCTGAGGAGTGGAAGGGGGGGGGTGGAGAATTAAGTGGAAGGAATGGGAGGATGTGAGGGAGTGGGAACTGGGATTATTATGTAAAATGAAAAAAGATAGTTTGTTTTCTTAAAAAATATATTAAATAAAAAATAATAACAAGTACCCAATAAAATACCAAGTAATAAAAAAAAGAAAGGGAGAAAGAAAACAAACACCCTGGCTGTCAATTAACACTTAAGAGAACTCAAGGAAAAGTAATAGTTATTGAAAAATAACTTCCATATTATATATAAAGTGATCATTTAGGAAAGACAGATTTTTTTTAAGTTTACAAAATAAGGGAAGATTTATTAAGCAAAATGAACACAGCAGTAATTTCATGCCTTATATAACAAGAATCTCTCTCTAAATTAATTTAATTTACATACTAAATTTAAAATGAAACAAAGTTCTCTATCTAGTTTCAGGTTTTCTCTATAGAAAATTAAAGAAATTCTATTATAAAACACTCAGCATAGTCAATAGTGATTGTGCTCTAAATCCGCAGACCAGCGTATTTTCAAAGACTTCCAAAGAGACAGGAATATTATATTATTGTCAAAGGACAAAATATGAATGGTACTGATGGATTAAACTAACATTCTCTAAATCCTGCTTCAGAAACTTAATAAAGTGAAAATTTTTACTTTCCCCAAGAACAAATTTATACAGGCGGTTTGCTTATTTATTTTCAGGCTCACCATGTAGCCTCAGCTGGCCTGGAGCTAAATATGAAGACCAGGCTGTCCTCAAACTCACACACAGATCTGCCTGCATACCCACCAAGTTCTAGGATTAAAGGCATGTGCTGAGATTCCCATCTTCAATGTACAGTTTTTACAGAATAATAAAGCAGGTCTGAAGTCAGGAATTCTGACTCTCTATAGGACAGCCATACTGACACTCAAAAAGATGCTAAAACTTAGGGTTCCATGCTTTCTTTAAATAAAAAAGCTGTTTCAAACTAGAACAATATATGGCTTGTCTATGGCATGCAATAATGTTTTCTTTATTACTGCACTACAAGCACCAAGAGTGTCTACAAGTTAAAGAGTTGACTTCAAAAAGTACTTACTGAGTTAAGTGAATGACTGAATGAATAACATTATTATCTATTACTAGAGGTTATCTTTAGAAGATTAAATGAAAAGTAGTTTTTAGTAGAACTATGCAATTGCAGGTGAGAATCTAAAGAATTAAGATATAGTCTAATTTCTCAGTAACATAACCCAAGATATTTAAACAGTCTATGTAAAAGCTCACAGAAGTTATCTATATGGAAAGTTTTCTATATTAAATAAGTCAATTTCATTGACATCTAGACTCAATCATAAAATAAAAGAATTGTGAGGAACAGGAAAAATTATCTAATCTATCCCAAACAACATTTTACATATAAGATTACTACTTCTTAATTTTAAAGCTTGAACTTCATGATGTTAATAAAAATATATATATGCATGCAGTAACAATTAGAAAAAAGAAGGCCATAAATTTAAAAGAAAAAAGGGTCTGTGTATATTGGAGGGTTTGGAGGAAGAAAAAAGGAAGCAAAGTAGATGATAAACTCACAAAAATCACAGAAGTTCTATTTAGGATTTGAGTCTAAGAAAATTCCCAAACTTTTCTACTTCTTTGTTTTTCTTTTTCTTTCTTTTCTTTTTTTTTCTGGTTTGTTTTCGAGACAAAATTTCTTTGTGTAGGGCTGGTTGTCCTAGAACTAGCTCTCTAGACCAGGATGGCCTTGAACTCACAAAGATCTGTCTGTCTCTGCCTCTACAGTGCTAGGATTAAAGACATGAGTCACCATCATCCAACTTAAACCTTTTTAATTCAAAAAAAAAAAAGGCTACAAAATTTCCCAGTCTTCTAATAAAGAGGAATCAAGCAGTATTAAAAATCAGGAATGACTTCAGGAATGTAGAGAAAAAAAAACATTTTGTGTAGAAATGAGGGCTGAAGAGATGGCTCAGTGGTAAGAGCAGCATGGGCTGCTGTTGCAGATGGTGGGGTTCCATCCTTAGCACCTCCATACAATTAGTTCCAGCTCAAGCAGATCTAATGCTCTCTTCTTGCCTATACAGGCACCAGGAATGCAGGTGGTACACAAACATATATGCAGGCAAGACACTCATTAAAATATAAAATTAAGTAAGAAATTCAATGAAAAACAGTTTCAAAGGATCAAACAATACTTTAAGGGTTAATGAATGCCTATCACAATGTGAAGCACACTGATTTATATAACACAAAGAGAAACATCTAGGTGATATGAGATAAAGTAAAAGAGAAAGAACCCTCCCTGTCATCATGTTAAAAACCGATCGGAAACCACCACTG
Source organism: Bramus lutescens (assembly GCA_001685075.1). Classification (NCBI taxonomy): domain Eukaryota; kingdom Metazoa; phylum Chordata; class Mammalia; order Rodentia; family Cricetidae; genus Bramus; species Bramus lutescens. The sequence goes on from LOEQ01004286.1 coordinate 37,635, forward strand.
TTCATCGTTTACATTCATTTTACTTTGTAAAAACTACTGCTACAGAGGGGTAAGACAACCTACAGCCAGTGAACTGTCAGCATCAACATAGGAGCACCTTAACCTACAAGAAAAATTTTCTCCTGGACTGAAAACCATTTTACATGGAAAAAGCATTTTATTTGGAATAAACATTTTTAAAATTTTGACTTACTGGAATAGAGATTTTTTGCAAATTGCAGTCTTTTTCCAGGAGCTCATAAACATATTTTGTGATGATCTAAGGAAAAAAGAAATAAAATGTTAAGATCCAATATCATCCACTATCAGTTTTGTTTAGATAAATTATTGAAAGTTATTGCTCTAAGTAATTATCTCTTCGGATTTCCTCCTTCTAATGTTCTTGCATCACAGACTCTTTCTAAGCAGTGTAATGTGTTACGTTCTGCTGCTTTGTGGATGGCTACTGAGGATTTGAACAAGGTTTACAAATTCACAGGAAATACCTAAGACTTTCTCCTTGGGAAATGAGTATTCTGAAGCTTTTAAATGACTTTAGAAACTGTTCTTCCTACAATTTCTCCATATATCTTATATCTAATGTTAATTTCTTAAGGGATTAGAATCTACACACCAATTTCAGCAAGAAAGAAAAGTATGTAAGAAGCCCTTATGAAAAGGGGAACCAATTCAGCCAGGGCAAGAGCAGTAAACACTGTGTTTATGAGAGTCAAGAAACACAGTCTCCTCAAAGATGTCTACATCCCAATTCCTGAACAAATGTGTGTTAGTTTTCACGGTAACAGACCTGCACACATGTGTTAGCTTTCACGGTAACAGACCTGCACACAGGATTGTTGTTATGGACCTTGAGGAAAGAATTAGTGGTACTAACAAGATAGGTCAAATCAACCATTTGTGTTCTTACAGTGGAGAGTTACACAAGTATGATGTCATGCAGAGATGGCAGGCAGGAAGGACTCAACTAGCTTTACTGGGTTTAGAACTTAAGAAAAGCACAGGAAAAGAGCTATGTCCTCTGAGCACCTGTAGCTGGCAGCCAATACAAACATGAGAGTTTAGTGTGATCTATGCAAGGAACTGAATTCTGCCAATAACACAAAAACCAGGACACCAATTCTTTGTAGCCTAAAATTGATTATTCTTACCTTCATTTTACTCTGGCATCTCGTACTGGACTTTTGATATATAGAATTACATGATAATAAATCTGTACTGCTTGTAGTCACAAAACTAATGGTAATTTGATAGAGCAGCAATATAAACTAAAATAGGTAAGGCATGGAATAGGAGCAAATGTTTAACACATAGTTTGAATGGTCATTCTAAGAGTGTTTCTCCTCCCAAAGACATCTGCAGTTACCTATAGGCAAAATATCTCACATACCAATTCCAGCGATAACCTGTGTCAAATATTGTGAAATAAGATGAGTTTTAAAAATAACATCAAGATGTCAATTGCTTTGGTGTCACAATCAGTAATCTAAAACAGATTCTTTATCCTGCTTTCCTTAAGGAGGTTAAAATTCTTTTATGTACATACATTCATTTATTACAGAAACAGTTTCATAGGCATATGTGAAAAATGACTGGCAATAATCATTTCAAAACATAACATAACACATTAAACAATCTAGTTATTAGTCTAATAATATCTCTATACATTAATATGGTAGCTAATACAATGTTCCTTATAATTTCACTGGAAGACAGTTGCAATATACACTCTAAAAAATACAAAAACATGTGAATTCAAGTCTGGCAGTGATGGGGCTGCCTTTAATCCCAGCATTCAGGAGGCAGAGGTAGGTGGATCTCTGTGAGTTCAAGGCCAACCTGGTTTACAAGAGCTAGTTCTAGGACAGCTAGGGCTGTGACACAGAGAAACCCTGTCTTGAAAACAAAACAAAACAAAAAGAAAATATGTAAATTAAGACTTAAAAGCATATATGAAGCAACATAACAAAAGTGGCCTATCACTTCAAGAGAAATGACTTAAACAAGATTAGCTAAAATGACTGGTTTGACACTCTTGAAATCTTTACTGCAGCTTTATAGATAAGGGAACAATAAAATAAATTAAATTCACATGCAAATATTTGAAGCATAATTTGAGGAAAAAATGGAGATAGAGACAGAGACCCACATTGGGGCACTGGACTGAGCTCCCAAGGTCCAAATGAGGAGCAGGAGGGAGAACATGAGAAAGGAAGTCATGACAGCAAGGGGTGTGCCCACTCACTGAGACTGTGGGACTGATCTAATGGAAGATCACCAAAGCCAGCTGGACTGGGACTGATGGGGTATGTGATCAAACTGGACTCTCTGAATGCGGCTGACAATGAGCGCTGACTGAGAAGCCAAGGACAATGGCAATGGGTTTTGATTCTACTGCATGGATGGGCTTTGTGGGAGCCTAGTCTGTTTGGA
>LOEQ01004286.1:46614-62137 GCA_001685075.1 Bramus lutescens
TGAGAAGCTTTTGTAAAGCAAAGGACACCGTCATTAAGACAAATAGGCAATCTATTGATTGGGAGAAGATCTTCACCAACCCCGCATCAGACAAAGGTCTGATCTCGAAACTGGTAAAAATCAAATAATCACTCTTCAAACACACACAAAGCCTAATGAAGTTTTCTTTCTACATTCCCTACATTGATGCTTTAGATAAGTCTTTTAAAAAACACATATATAAATTTTAAAATGTTACTTTTAATTTCTACTGCTAAGTTTACTCTAATGTGTTATAATTATTGAAATGGATCTTATTTTGTGCCCTTTTCGCATTCTTTTTTTAGATTCAATTTATTTTATTTTAAAAACTATGCTTTCTCATTTTATATGTCAAATCCATTTCCCACCGCCTCCCCGCCTGCAATCTCCACCTTACTCCCCTCTATAGAAGGTTTATAGAACCTTCACCTCTGTGTTATAGCATCTTATGTACAGGACAGTACAGTGTACAACACAAAGGAGAAATGTAAACACCAACACTGCTACAAACTCCTTGATCCACAATGCTGTCGTACCTACAAGAGATGCTAGTATGATATATAAATTTGTGAGTAAGTAACGAATATCTGATTAAATTTAAGCTCCACTCCACAAGATGGAACCCATTAAATTAACTGTTTGTGTGACTGAAGAATGTAAACCTAGATAGCCCAGACCTATGGTAAAACCAAATACTACCCCTCTCAAGCAAACAAAAACAAAAATCAAAAAGATCACCCAAAGAAAAACCAAAAAGGAACAAACCAACCAACCAAACAAACAAACAAACAAACAAAAACAGTAGCAAACAAATTGGCCTCTAATGAAATTCCATTCTACTCGTTGCTCAGTACCTGCTCAGCCAGCATCAGAGAAGCTGCCTCCTGCAGCAGCTGGGAACAAATAACAGGAACACATAGCAAACACTATGCCGATAGTGAAAGCACTAAACGAGATATTTTCATAAAATGCCTTCTCACGGAGCTTAGGAAACCCCATGGAGAGAAGGCAGAAACAGCCTAAGAGTCAGAGGGCAAGGAGGACAGTCAGAAAACAAGGCCCTCTAAATTATCAGGATTGGTGCACACATGAACTCACAGAGACTGAGGCAGCAGGCACAGGGCCTGCACCAGGTGGGGGGTCCTAGTGTTGAAAAGAAAAAAAGACACATGCACCTACCCTAATTCATAAGCTATCTCAAAACAATAATCACTTGCAGAGAAAATTTAGTTTCCTTCAAGGATGTCCCACTAGGGAAATGAGGTAGGAACAGGCTGCATGCCCATCAATAGATGACAATAGAAAACAAACTCAATGGAAGATTTAATTTATAAATTCTGAAATACTTAGGATTAATTTTTTAATACTTAATTTCGTTCTGTTAATCGGTAAACTACTTTACAGTATCAGGTAGGAACCATTTGCAACTCAATATTCTTTGCGGAAATTTCATGAGAGGTACTTTATGTTACATTTTTTCTTGTCTTCAGAGCTGCTTCTTATTTGGGAACTACTTTTTGCTTCAACTAAGACATAATTCCTAAGCAATTACACTGTTTTTAATGAGACACTGTGCAACTGCAGCTGGATGTTTGTTTCTAGTCTTCAAAGAAGGGTCATACTTGTCAAGCACTTCTTCTAAAGCCATGTTGTCATCAACTTTGGGAATTACTCTGCATATAAGTGCTAATACAATGAAAACCCAAATTGACCTCATGCAGTTCACTGTATGAATTGTGAGGGCGGCAGAAATGCTTTGCTTATAATATAGTGTTTCTTGTGGACTGAAAAGATGATGAAGAAACTATCCACATAGGCTCCCCATTACTTAATGAATTCTTAAAGCTAATACTGGAATATTATAACAAGGTTTCATGAAAATTTTATTAACTTTTACAGTGTGGCATGAGTTACTTTTCTGAAGCAAACAATAGGTATATTTCTCAAGGTTCTGCCGCCTTCTTCAGAAGCATTTGATAGTGGATATCATAAATTTGTATTAGATGAAGAATAAACCAGTTTACAGTTTTGTTTGAATATTCTTATCTGTTTGTTTGGAAGAATGTTTAATACCTCCTTTAAATTTCAGAATTTCGAAGCTACATAAATATACTTATATACATATGGTTCTCTACTTATGATTATCCTGCTTATACTGGCTTAACAGAAGAATTTTTTATTTTAATGCATTTATAATTGAAAGTTTGATACATACATACAGTGTATTACATTATACTCAGCTCCCCATCCCCCACCCAATCAACCATCACCCCTCATCCTCTGCCACATTATGTTCACATTTTAAAGATACTTTAAACACTGAGTCCAATGTGGGTGGGCACCTGGTAAAGGACCAGTCACTGCAGGGAGCATGGTCAATTTATCAGAGACCACATGCTTACCAAGATTGTCTCTCCCTGCACTAGAAACCACCAACTATGAAGTCCATCAGCTAGTGCTAGGGCTCCACGCTTAAGTGATGACTGGTTAGATCTCATGAAGATCTTGTCCAGACAACCATGACTGCTGTGTGCTGGTGAAAGCAGGAGCTCTGTCAGGTCTAGAAGACACTGTCTCACTCACTTTCTCCCTGACTTTGGCTCTTATCTTACAATCTTTCCATCACTTTTGTCTGATAGTCACTGAGTTTTTCACTTCATAATGTCCACAAGCTTTTATTTACCATAGAAACTGTACTTGAAGTTTTATTTTTATATAATTTATTTTTTCTTTTATTGAAAATGGATTGTTTTCTCAGACAATATATCCTGATTATACTTTTCCCTATCTTTACTCCTCCCCAGCTCTGCTCACCTCAGGACCAACTTCCTTTCTGTCTCTCATGAGAAAAGAACAGGCTTCTAAGAAAAAAACAACCAAGCATGACAAAATAAAATATAATAAGATATAATAAGATGAAGGAAAATCATAATGTTGAAGTTGGACACAGTAACCTAACAGGAGGAAGAGTCCCTAGAGCAGGCACAAGATCAGGAACCCACTCATTTTCATAGTCAAGAGTCCCATAAAACTACTAACCTAACTGCTATAATATATAAACAGAAGATTGTATGAAACTAATTACTCTTAGAAACAGGCTGCATGTCCAGAAGCATGTAGGCCCCAAACGTGGTGTTTCAGTCTCTGTAAGCTTATAGGTGCCTTATTTAGGAGGGCCTTGTTCTCCTGGTATCCTCCACCCCTGTATTTTTTTTTCCTTCAAGATGCAGTTTCTTTGTGTAGCTTTAGAGCCTGTCCTGGAACTCACTCTGTAGACCAAGCTAGCCTTGAACTCACAGAGATCTACCTGTCTCGGCCTCTGAGTATTGGGATTAAAGGTATGTGCCACCACTGGCCAGCTTCATCTCCAACTCTTAACAATCTTCCTGCCTCCTCTTCTGTAAGCACTGAAGAGAGGGATTTGATGAAGAGGTGCAGTTTAGACTGTCTCACCTCATGTCTGGCTATGGGAAGATCTGTTCCCATCAGCTGCCAGAGGGAGTCTCTCTGATGATGACTGGATAAGGCACTGATGAGTGAGTATAACAGAATATCATTAGGAAAAATTTTGTTGATTTTATTTTTTTAAGACCAGTATTGTTTGTTTACTGTGGGCCTCTAGGCTATCTAATCTCTGGTTCTTGGTTACCCAAGCAATTGTCAGGTATGAGTTCCTTCTCATGGAGTGGGCCTTAGGTCAAATCATACATTGACTGGCTACTCCCACAAGATCTGTGCCACAACTGCCCTAATATATTTTGCAGGCAGGACAGATTGTAGATGAAAAGTTTTATGTCTGGGTTGGTATCCTTGTTTCTCTTTTTATACTCTGTAAAGGACCTTCCCACACCAAACAGACTAGAATGAAGAGGTGAAGACTCCAAGTAGGCACCAGCTCAAATTCTTCATGTTCAATGAGTTGTGTGTGGGTTGTCCTCAACAATGGGGCCCCTCATTCAGTTTGTAGAGTGCAACCAATTGTCTTATGAATAGCCTTGACTGATTGGCAATTTTAATAGGACCCACTTGGCCAACAATTCATTTGCATACAAATTGTTCCTGTCACTGTAAACCTCACTTGGCTATAAAAGATGGCCAGGATCACCATTATAAATTTCAGAAAATTTCTACTGCATTAAGTTTCAATACCAACTCACAACTGCTCCCTCAAGTCCAACCATCTTTCCCCCCATTCTCTCCCTCACCCCATCTACCCATGCCCAATTAACCACAATCCTGTCCCTTCACACCCCTATTCCACCAAATAAAATTCCATCATATAAAACTTATTTGATTTCTCAGGAAGATCTTATCATCTCCTGTAATTTCCTGAGACTACTACATTTTATCTAACCTCTCTAGGTCTACAGACTGTATCATGGTTATCATTTACCTAAAGGACCCCTTATAAAGGAATACATAGGATATTTATCTTTCTTGGACTACCTCATTCAGGATAATTTTTTTGAGTTCCATCCATTTTCTTTAAATTTCATGAAGTCATACTTTTTTTAATACCAATAAAAAAGGTATAACTGGGTCTTGAGGTAGATAAAACCCCAATGTTCTGAGAAACCACCATATTGATTTCCACAATGGCTATAAAAGTTTATATTCCCACCAGCAATGGAGGAGTGTTCTCCTTACTCCACATCCTTAACAACATGAGTGTCACTTACTTTATTGACATTAGCAATTATGACAAGTGTAAGAATACCAAAGTAGTTTTCATTTGAATTTCCCTAGTAGCTATGACCTCAAATGTAAACAATATATAAGTATCTATCTAAGTAGAAGTAATATATACTGTAATATGAAATATGAAAATATAGCCTAAACGTTGTATCAATATACAAAATGTCCTAAACAGCGATAACATACATATATACAATCTGACAAAATAACTTTGCATAGGTGTACAAATAAACAAAAGTAACAAACATAACCTGAACTTGTATCAATATACAAAAACTACAGTAATGTAAATTATCCATGAATAATAGCTCACAAGTATTCACTCTATTACCCACTATAACTCCCCCCTTTTTTTTTAAACAAACATAGTTTTCACCCCAACCCTCTATCTAATACGAGTAATAATCAACAACCCCTAAAGAGTGTTCCCAACCCTATGGACAAACTTTTAGCTCTTTCCGCTCTTTCAGCCAATAGCCTTTAAGATACCAGCCCACTTGGGTGTGGTCTCTTTTGCTTTAAAAAGCAGTGGAAGCCATACACTCGCTCTCTAGCTTCAGACTCTGTTTCTGGCTACTAGATTCCTTTCCTGGTCGTGCTGAGGGCTGTTGTCTAGGACGGTGATCTGTAAGTTTTCCCTTTAAATAAATAACCCTTATATTAATCATAATTCCAAACTGGTGTGGGATTGTTTTGTGANAGAGGTCTCCATAAGTTATAAACTGATTGGTCCATTAGCTCAGGCTTCTTATTAACTCTTATAACTTATATTAGCCCATTATTCTAGTATATACTAGCCACCTTTTTCAGCAGGGCAGGTCACATCTTCCTTCTTGCATGTCTGGGGAGGAATGGGCTTCCTCCTTCCCAGAATTCTCCTGTTCTCATTGTCCTGCCTCTACTTCCTGTGTGGTTGTTCTGCCTATACTTCCTGCATGGCTACTAGCTAATCAGGGTTTATTTAAAACATAATTGACAGAATACAGAATTGTCCCACACCATTGTTCAATATTAATAACAAACACACCACGTAAAAGCTATCCTATGGGCCTTTTCTTACAAGAAAGATTGGCAGTAGTCACATAGTTAACAAAGTTATGGAATCTGAACTCCATATAATCTGCCCTGTAATCTGTGTTCTGCTATCAGAATTTCTATAATATATTTCCTCCCAATACATAGAGAAAAAAAAGGAGCAATGGGACATAACACTGAAAAGAAAAGGTACTATTAAACTAATAGTAGAACACAAGAACAAAAGGAAAAACAGACAGTGAAAGCAGTCTGTCTCTGTGCCAAGGAAAAAAACGAGAGTGACTGTATTGGCTTTAAATTGGGGCTTTTTTCCCCCTTTCAGTGATCTTCTATTATAAAAAATGATAATAATGAAGATTCAGAGACATCTTTTCCTTCTAGTTAGAAACAGAACACAAATTATTCATAACTCAGCTACTTTTTTGCTGTGCTAAAATACCATAATGAAGGTGATTTAAAACATGTTTAATTTGCCTTACAATTTCAGAGAGTCAGAGTGCATGATTGCAGAAGGAAGGAGCAGCTGAAAGCGCATGTCTTAATCTAAAACCATCAGGCAGAGAAAAAAAGCACTGGGAATCACAAAAGGCTTTGGAAGTATGAAAGCCCAACCCCAGTAACAAACTTCAGACAGCAAGGCTCCTAATACTTCCCAAACAGTTCCAACAGCTGGGGACCATGCATTCAAATATATGAGACTATGAAAGCCATTCTTATTCAAACCACAATAACTAATACAATTCAATGCATTTCCTAATATATCCATTCTAGAAGAAATCTAGCAGGAAAGATAATTTCTATTTTGGAAACTCATATAAGAAACAGGAACAGCTCTCTAATCACTATCACATTTAAATAGAAATTTCCAGTCTCCATCAAGTTCTCTTAGACACTGAATAACCTCTTCTGCCCCAAGAGTAAAACGTCTTTGAAATATTAGCGAGAACAATATGAGAATCTACTTGAATTTGTTCATGAGCCCCCATAACAGGAGTCTTATAATCAACTGTAAACTCTGGATCCAGTGGTTCTGAAATCCTCTTCTGAGCTCCAAAAGCATGTGTGTGTGTACACAAACACATATAAATAAACCATAAAAATAAAGATCATCTACTTAATCTCTTCCCTCACCACAGATTTTCATTTTTATAATGTATACTACTGTAATTTGCTAAAGGGAAAATACTTTTCTAAAGTTATATGTTCCTATTTCACTAATCTTTGCAAATGATATGTGGACAATATTTCTCATTCATAAAACAAAAAGTTATTCCTTTCTATGGCGTTATCTGAGATAAATATCTTACTTGTAAGAAAAACAATCCTAAACACATACCTTGTCTTCTATTGATTACAGCATGTATTAAAGTATGAATCATGGTGAAACCCAATTCTTCCTGCCTGCCAGACAGTTGGTTCAGCTGACAAGTACTTGTTAGCAGATGATGTCAAATGTTAAGTCAGACACTAGTGATCAAAAAAAGGGAAAAGTATCTGTTCTCAGAAAACAGAAAAATCAAAGTAAACAAATACAAGAGTACCTTAGTTCAAAAAGGGTTTATATTTCATTAACCATTTTATCCCAAGCTTCTGAGAGCGCACAGGATCTGCTAGCTTTAACTTTCCAGTTGCCCATATTCTCTTTTTGAAAAACAGGCAAATTTCCATACCTAATATCACTAAATACAAGCTCTCTGAGCAATGTGGGGGACTCAAGAAGCAATGTACCTCCACTGAACTTGGTTTAGCAAAAGCCTCATCTGCATGCTGCTTGCACCTTAGTTAATTATTAACAGGAGCACAGTAGTAAGCCAAAAGCTCTAGTAAAGGGAGGGACGGATACAGTGAGTGAATACTAAATGTATTCCCCAAGAAATTAGGTAAAGGTTCAATTATTCTGTATTCAATAAGATATTTCAGAAACCTCTGAAACACAGACTACTTAGGCTTCCTAATAATCAAAATTTAGATTTATGCTTAGATTTGGGACATCAAACATTTGTAAATATTTTCATAAATTACTTTTTCTTCCTTCAAGATACATTTGCTGTAACACATAGAAATATTATTACTATAAAGAAAAAGGACTTCAAATGCCTTAAAATATATGAATTCTTAATTCAATAGTTGATAATCTCATATAATCAATTATCCTCTGCCTTACATGACTCCATGGGCAAAAGTAAGCCAAATACAACTTTTTACATAAATAAAATTTTAAACAAATTTGTAGTCAATGAATTACAATAGTTTTATTAAAGGATGAAAGCAACTTTAAACATTTACATTGACCCATACATGCTCGTTTCAAATAAATTAACCTCCAAAATTCAGTTTGAATTAAATTTCACATTTCATGTACCAAAAATCCCACTACTCTGATCAAAGAATTCACAAATGTCAAAAGAGAAATTCCCAATAGTCAAATGCCTGGAGGAGAGAGAGAGAGAGGAGGCATCCTAAATCCTCAAATGAAAAAGAAGCTCCAAGACAATTGTCCAGGATCCTCTAAAACCCAGAAAGACAAATGACAAATTCATGAGGAGGAGTAAAACAGAGTGTGGTGAGAAAGCCAACTGCCTGTGACACAATGACCAAACAGGTTTCTTCTTTAGAATACTTTCCCCTTAATTAAAAAAAAAATGGTCTCAACACCTAGAGAGTATTGAGATAGTAATGTCGAGAAGAAGTAGCAGACACAAACTGCACATCTCTTTGGGTAATAACAGCATTTAACCTAAATTTCACTTTTGGTGTACATAAATTCTTAATCAATTGTGAAGAGTGAAAGAAAAAATTAAAAACTTACAAACATATCAATGTTTCTTCTGGATAATACAAGATATATTAGTAAAATATTTGGAAGTAAAAACAAGTTAGGTATTCTGAAAATGACATCTTACACAAAATATAATTTGCTTCAAGTACCTACATAAATTAAATACATTTTTTCAGGGCACAGAAAAACTTACTACAATGAGCAATGGCTCAGAACAAATACCAGATAAACATAGGGGGTTAGTTTTAATAATTAAATTCATAATTCATCTAATCTAGGAAATGCCAAAAAAGTTTAAAGTGATATTCCAAACCACCAGTGAGTAAGGATGACTGAATGATTCTGCAATGTGATATGCTTATGTTTAATGATCAATACACAGTAGCAAACCCACAATAGATTAACTGCCCAGTGGCTGTGGTGTTTATAAAACTATTACTTGGCTACAATTTCATTAAACTTTGGAACTAACCATGATTCAGGAAAAACAAACAACATAAAACATTCTTTTGCTAGTCAGGTATGCTTGAGTGCAAAGACAATTTTTAAAATACTATTTTTTTGTTTTTGGCACGGGAAAACATTTCAAAGCATTATTCATATTATTTTTCTTCCCTAAAGTTAATATACTTTAATGCCATATGGATACAAATTTACTTCTGTTCATTTAAACATGCAATTAAACTTTATAACACAAAAAACTGCTAAAGTAAAATAACCTCATTCCACTATAAGGCTTTTTGTTTTAAAAATAATAATAATAATAACATGGATGATGTGCCAAATAGCTGGGTGTGGCTCAGTATACCTTCAGAGAGAATCCAAGTTCAAGGCTTATCTTGAGTTCTCAAATGCAGTAGTAAAACCTTAGGGTAGAATCAAGAGTTAAAAGGTACAGATGAAGCCTAAGTGTGTGAACCTGTTGTGAGGTTGATGTTTGGTCACTGATGGACAATGCACTGCTGCTTTATAATAAGTCACATCTCTGTCACTGCTGCTTACTGTATCAACTAAGAGAACTTGCGTCTAAAGTATTCAAACCATTTCAGAAAGAAATCATTGTGCTTCTCCCCCCAAAAAATGCCTAGCACCTTTTTATTTCCTTAAATTCATAGTAAAATTTAGAGGAATATACAGAGATTTCTCATATGCCCAATACCCCAAATACATAGAGACTATACATTTTGCCTGGGATTACAAACCTATCCACTAAAATCAGCTAGGTCTCAATTAATTTATTTTATTTCACCAGTAGTTTATAGTTTTCCTCATACATCTGTTCATAATGTATTAGATTACATTTCAGTATTTCATTCTGAAGGTTGTTATGATAAATGGCATTGCGTTTTCAAAAGCTATCCGTTCAGTGTTGGTTTATGACAAGTTGTTGATTTAAAAAATACTAATTATGTTCCCTGCAAAACTTCCATAAATGTTACTAATTTCAAGAGAGGTGCACGTGGTTAGTTTATTTATATAAGAGATGACAATACCATTTGTGTAAAAATTTTACTTATATTTCTTCCCACCTATCCTGTACTCTTGTTTCCTTTTCTTCTCTTACTGCATTGGATACAACTTCTAGCATTGCAGTGAAAGAAGTGGTGATAAAAATCATCCTCCTCGGTTCCTGACCTGGGCTAAAAACGCATTTTCTCACCTACATGATGTCAGGTGTATATTTTTGGTAGACAGTCTTTATTAAACTGATATTCCCAATTTATCAAAGGTTCTTGTCATAGGTATGTTTTAGATCATTTTCATATATATAAAATATTTTTCATATATGTGTGTATATAAATAATTACTCACAGTTGCTTCAAATCCCCCGTCTAATGAGTCCAATCTCCTTTCTACATAACTTTTGAAGCGTACTCAGTGATTTTTAAGGAATATTTTATGCCAGTGGTATGAACTATAACTTTTTGATAGGCACACATAAAAATATAGTAAAAAGGCCTATAAAAGAGACAAAGGTGTCAGATGACAAATACTCTCTGATGAGGCCTCAGAATTTTAGTAGGGGTTCCATCTGGACTGAGTAGCACAATGGGCAGCGCCTTTCCCCCTCAACTATTAAAGCTGGAACTATAACAAACTTATCAAACAAATAATTTTCTCTGAAAGGCTATCATAGCTGTGTGTTCAGGCCCACTAGCTAACACTGAAAAACTATGGAAGAATTACTTTAAACAGCAGAAACACAGCCGGGCGGTGGTGGCACACGCCTTTAATCCCAGCACTGGGGAGGCAGAGACAAGTGGATCTCTATTAATTTGAGGCCAGCCTGGTCTACAGGAGTTAGTTCCAGGACAGGTTCCAAAAGCTACAGAGAAATCCTGTCTCAAAAAACCAAAAAAAAAAAAAAAGAGGGGAACACTAATAAAAAGAACAAAATGTTGAAAGATACGCCACTAAATTAATTAGCACATCAACTATAAAAATTATCAGTTACACATCTAAAAATTTATTCTAAAGAAACACACATTTATCCAGACATAACCTGTACATAAAGTTTTGTAGCATCTTTAACACACTAGAGGCCAGTTGGAATTTATGAACTGACAAATGGTACAACTATAACAAATTTACACCATATAATAATGTTCAGTAATAAAAAGAAATAAATATCAATCCATACACTCACCTCAATGAATCTCCAAAGAATTATGTTGGGTTACAGCAACTAATCTCAAAAGATTACATATTCTATAATTCTACATAACAAACATGAAGTGATAAGAGCAGCGAACTAGAGAGATGATCAGTGACTGTCAAACATAAAGGTAAATAGGAAATAATGTGACATGATAAAAGAACAAAGTAAGAGAATCTTAGTAAAGACATTATTCTCTATTTTAACTATGTATTTTTGAATATAATGAAAGTGATATTGTACTGTAAATTTTCAAGGTGTTGCTTTAGAGGGGAAAATGCAGGTCAATGCTCTACAAAATTCCAACACATTATTTCTTACACCTTTTTGAGAACCTACAAATGAAATTAAGAAGCTTAATGAAAATAGTCAAATGCAGTCATGTGCTGAATGAAGTACAATAAGAAGTCACTACTGTTGTCTTGTGCGAATGGTTTTTATTATTTAACAATTTCATGTATGTATTTACTCTATTTCATGTATGTATATATTCATTTCTACAGCACCCCCATTGTCCTATGACACCTCCCACTCCTGAAGCCTTTCCTCTCCTGCTAAAAAGTTTCTGAATATCATCTATATTGCCTCGGATAGTAACGCCTTGAGTAGACTGTCAGAAAATTTTCACCCGAAAGTTAAGTCATTGACTTGTCTAAGTCTGTAATATATTGTCCTCTAAAACTATTCAAGGTTAGGTCTTGAAATTTTTACAAGAAGAACATAACACATAACTCATAAATAGTGTCTTCAACCAATTTACAGTAAAAATTACAAATCTTCCTTTTATGTAACAAAAGTAATTCGTATGATTATGTTCTATATAATATATCTGTGCTTTTCTACCACAAAATATATGGAGCACGGTGGTTCTCAAGATTATCTTAATGCAATTCTTAATTATCTTCTGGTATACGATCTATGTATAAAGATAGGACTGGTTCCAACTTCCATTAACCAATCTAGCTGCCAATGTGCTCCTCCTGCTGCTGCTATTAAGAATCAACAGAAATACACAGTCACTTCTTGGCACTTTTTAAAAGGTCTTTTGATAACATTTTAGCAATGCATAGGTTTTCATTCAAGTTCAAAGAATAAACTCATTTTAGTGGATTATAAAAACTTGTATTTTTGAGAATAAACTATTTGACTTCTAGAAATGGCAAGATTATGTATTAACAATTATATCTCTAATACTTGTTTGACTTTATAAAACCTATACTCCAATAAATAGGACTCTTTCAGAGAATAATGGCATATACACACACCCAAACCTCAAATTTACAGACGTGATAATGACTACTATGCAGAGTCAAGCATTTATATGCAAAAAAGTTGTGCTTATAAATATTGTCCCCAAATTCACATTTCAAAAGAAAATAATTCTTAATTGCCTTCTTTAGAGCAAAATAAGCACATGTAGTAATAAGCGCCACTATTATTACTGCTTTTCAGGAAGTTGCCACTACAAATTCCTTACAATAAAAACAGAAGTCTATAGAGAAAGTCATTCAGAATTTATTAAATATGCAAGAGGTAGACATTTGGAGAAGAAAGAGACCAGAGATGGTAGAATTAATTTGAAATGGGTAAGAAAGAGTCAATATCATCAATAGACATTATATGCAGAACTGAAAATGCAATCAACCTATTTTGGACACTGGATGCTAAAAAGGAAGTAACACATACTGAATTTATATATCTACAAAGTAAGTATGTTATTTATTCAGTAATTATATATTCAGGAACCTTGATGAGTGAACATTAATAAAAGATTGTTCCATTGGTCTAACCAAAATGAGGCCAAAGTGTCTCAGAAGAATTTCAAACATGCTGTCTTAAAAAGAAAGATTCTTAAGATAAATATTTAAGAGCTTACTTTAGTTTCTAGTCCATACACAGCTCTTCAACTATTGATACATTTCTCATATTAAAATCAGTTTTAGAGGGTGGGCTAACATTTTCAATAATATGATTATATTTTCTCCCATGAGACCATTGCAAATATTTCATAGACATCACAAATAAAGGCACCTGAACTTGGTATTTTCCATTAGAAAGAGTATTAAAGATTTTTGGCAGATATGAGACTATTTGAGTTTTTAATTCATCTTTAGTTACACTCTATGGCTTGTGTTTTGCAAAGAATGTCCAACTTATCAAAGTTGTTAAGTTTATTGGCATAAAGTTATATAACCACATCTATTTACTATTGCCTTAATGACTACAAGAGATATATTCACTTTCTTCTAGATCTTTCCCCATCCTCAGATAACTCTGCCTTGGGACTTACCATTTTACTAATAATATCAACCATGTGCCATATCAGTTAGTACTCTATATGACCATTAATATTATGACGAAAAGTTTAAAAATACTTCTATTAATCTTATAAATATTTCAAGCATAAGTTTTCTGCAGTGAACCATGACCATGCCTAACAGTGACCTTTGAAGTCTCCAAAAGGAGGATGGGGCTCCACAATGATGGTTCCACCAGGACTATGATAACACCACTAAGCTGAAAAACCACCATGTAAAGATAGGCTTTAGACTAAAAATTGCTCAGAACAATTTCAAGGTGGCTAGATAAGATAATCCAGTCTCACAGACTACTCTAGCTAGGACTTGAGACAAGTCTTGCACTTTCCCATTACACAGAAACTGGACAACAAATAATAAAGTTACCTCCCCCGGGACTTGACAATTAACCTAAATTTTTCTTTTCAAGATCCCCTAAAGATTCTATCACCACCAAACAGCAGGAAATACATTTAAAAACCCATGTTCACATTCCCAAGAGGTGGGGTGGATAATGCAGGTTAGTAAATTAGTCACCAATTACAAATGAACACATTTACTTATATTTTCAAGGTCAAACAGAGATATAGTTTAGATAGGAAGGTCGTCATCAAGCACTTCAGAGATCTAAATTATATGGCAATTAAGATGTTTTAATAACATAGGTTCTTTTTTTTCATAACAATGAGACATGTCTACTTTGGAAAAGATGATGAGCATAGAAGAAACTTCACAAGGAAGCTATTTTCTTTGTGGCAAAAGCAAGCCACTGAGCAAGAAAGTGCTCATGTCTCAATTGCTGACAGTATGCTATCCAAGTTGGACAAGCAGGATACAAGAGAGAGTGACTGCCAACCTTTGTCAAGACAAGGCAGGACAGCCTTTCAGAATATTCTGCTTCATAGAAAAGTCTGTCAGATATGCTAAGGCCAAAAATGGATGCATCATTGCAAAGGAAACTTGGGTGACTGTTCAGGAAGCCAGCTGGTTCTGTCATTTCTCACAATTTTTTTGGATGTTGCTTGCTTGCACTTCCTGATTACTCAGGTAATAATATTTCATTTTTGAGACTCTGATAGAATTAAAGATGGTAATACTTATAGTTTTCCTTGTTACCAGAGTCAGAAAAGAAATTTTCTAAAGAAATATAAAGTGTATGAGATTGAGAGACATCAAAAGACAGTTTTGGTAATACAAGTTATAAAGTGAATCAGGCACTACCTTTTTGACTCACCAAAATAGGATAGGTAATGGAGTATTTTTTCTCTGAATTTGTCAAACAATGATGGACTAGGCATTATTGATATATTTTTGCCTGTACATATTAGATAAAGATATTGTACTTATTGTATATAGTTTTTCTTATATTAGTTATAATAATTTTTATTTAAGAAAAAAGGGGAAACTGTAATATTTTGTTTGTGCTCTAACAAATAAAGCTTGTCTGGAGATCAGAATGTGGAGGTAGCCACTATTTAACCATGGAGGCCATGCAGTGGTGGCACACACCTTTAATGCCAGCATCTGGGGGAAGAAACAGGAAATGATATAGATGGACAGAGAGAGAAAGCAACAAGGCAGGGTGGAAACAGGAGGTTGGCTGTTGTAGGGAGAGGGTCCACTTGTGCTTCCTTGCCACCCGACTAGATTAGTCCAAAAATAACCACACAGAAATTGTATTAATTAAATCAGTGCTTGACCCATTATCTCTAGCCTCTTATTGGCTAACTCTCACATCTTGATTTAACCCATTTCTATTAATCTGTACATTGCCAGGTGGCAGTGGCTTACCAGGAAAGATTCAACATGTCTGACTCTGGCGGCTCCATGGTGGCTCTCTCTCTGCTTTCTTCCTCCCAGAATTCAGTCCTGTCTTCCCTGTCTACCTAAGTTCTGCCCTATCAACTAGGCCAAGGCAGTTTCTTTATTCATTAACTAATGAAAGTAACACATAGACAGAAGAATCTTCTACACCATTTCCCCTTTTCTGTTTAAACAAAAAGGAAGGCTTTAACTTTAACATAGTAAAATTACATACAA
>LOEQ01004286.1:68324-80109 GCA_001685075.1 Bramus lutescens
AGGCTACAGACAAACCCTGTCTTGAAAAAAAAAAAAAGAAAGAAAAATCAGCTAACCAGAGAGAGGCTCAACACTGTCTGCCATAATGCCATCACACCTGGTAGAAATGAGGATATTCATAAGTGGGTCGTAGCCACCCATGATACTGACACATAGAATGGGTTTCCACCCTTATGGCTTCCATCAATACCTTGGTCAATGCCAAACTTGACAAAGATGGTAATTCTGCCTCACCAGACTGTACTTCTAGGGATGTGGACAGTCTGGCCACTTATGTAGGGATTGTCCCAGGGCTTGTCCAAAGACCTAATGCCCTAAATGCCGAAAGCATTATCACTGGGCAAGAGACTGTAAAAGCTCCCAGCAGGTCCTGATATGAATGATAGACTGGACAATGGCTTCACACTATTGGTGAATGAAGGTAAGTGGTGTGCCTTGGTTTGCCATGGTTAAGGTGAACTGATTCTCATCCATTAGGCAGATCTCTTCAATTTCACAAGCACAGTACATGTCATTTAAAAAGATGGACTGCCCCAATACTTTTGTTCTGTCTGCTGAGGTTACTTGAACAGCAGTAGAGCCAACCTTAATAGAGACTTTGGTGTCATTGTGAGCTAGCATGAGAGCACTGTGGAACACTTTTGGGTGCTTTTCCAGAGCCAAGGTGGCAACAGGGAGTTTCTGTTGCTCATGCTCTATGTGCTCAGCCCGTTTCCTGGGACAGTCTATGAAAATAAGCCATTTGCTGCCTTTCAGGGCAGTCAGCAGCCGCTCGTGATACTTGGTGTTCTCCCTGACCCAGGAGTTACAGCTATGGATACAGACTGCAGAGACACTGCCATAAGCAAAGCCAGGAAAAACACCAAACCCCTTAGAGAGGAAGTCTGTTTTAAAGCGACTGCTAGGTCCAGTATGGGCATGCTAGATAATCATTTCCCCCAGGACAGTGAAGTTCGGCTCTCCTCGTTTTCAAATTAAAGATAAAAATTATGCACACCATCAAACAATGCCATCCCCCAGGCCACTACAGCCTTTACAGATGACAATAAAACATATTTTGGGTCAATAATAATGGGACTTAATCATAAGGAAAGGACCTATCCCCAACCAAATCCAGGATCAGTACAACTACAGTAGTTATTAGTGGTCTGTAAGGTATTGGATATGACCCAGTCAGAACCCATAAATATTTCTTCAGATAACCACTATGCCACACAAGCATGCAAAATATTATCTTTTGCAAAATTTAAGTCCCAAAAATATTCCATCTCCAAAGCCACACAAACTATTAAAGACTTATAACAATCCAGAGAACACTCCTGGCAAATATTCCACATCAGGTCTCATACGGAACTACCAGGAATGCTAGCAATAGGCAGCCACAGAGTAGACCACCTAATTATGACAATGACAGCCTTTGCTGGAACAGGCTAGGCTCCTCCATCACCAATTCCATTTGTCCCCTCAAAATTGGTACAAGCTTTTACCTGGTTTACCCTTGCTCAGCTGTAAACATTTAATCAGAACCTATGCACTCAACACCAGTCAAGCCATTAGATTTGTCTACCACGTTCTTTGGCCAAGTGTGGGATCACATCAAATCCCTATTGGACCCATCTAAACTTGTTGCATGGTGACTTATGCGAAGGGTGGTGGTGTCTCTAATATTTCTGCTTAAGTGTCTCCTACAGCCTAGATCCAGCTAAGATACAACAGCCGATGAACAAGGCAACATTCCAGGTGTTAATGGTTATGGAATGTGCAAGATCAAAGCCTCCAAAGGAGGTGGTCAATGCTTGGTTAGTGCAAATACAGGATGCCATTTAACATCCTAGTTCTTCTTAAAGTCTTCCCTTGCTTATGATTTCTTGGGACCTTCCAGGGACCCAACTCTTCAAGGATTGTAGTCAAAGACATGTTAAAGCCTGTCCGGCAGGCCAACCTAACATATACATAGCCCAAAATGCTGGGGGGGTGGAGTCCCGAGGTGAGATTATAAAAATTCATAACTCCCACTGGGTGACCCAATAAAAATAAAATAAAAAGGGTGAGATGAGGTAAGGCAATAGCGCAAGCACGAGCAAGTGCATGCAAACTTACCGTGAATAAGCAAAATTGGCCAAAAAAAACTGTCAGTGGACCAAAAGCACAGAAACTAATGATGCTAACTCCTAGCCAATCACAACATGCCAAGAGCAACCACTAGTTTGAAAAGGACCAAACAAAAATGTTCCTATAGCAGCTTAATTTCCCTAGCCCTGATAACACCCCTCGCCCCAACCCTTTGACAATAGAGATCTTCTGCACTGCACAGAGTCTATCATTTACAATAGAGATCTTCTGCACTGG
This sequence comes from Bramus lutescens, assembly GCA_001685075.1. Lineage (NCBI taxonomy): Eukaryota > Metazoa > Chordata > Mammalia > Rodentia > Cricetidae > Bramus > Bramus lutescens. Next base: position 70,674 of record LOEQ01004286.1, read on the forward strand.
ACAGAGTCTATCATTTACAATAGAGATCTTCTGCACTGGACAGAGTCTATCATTTACAATAGAGATCTTCTGCACTGCACAGAGTCTATCATTTACAATAGAGATCTTCNAGATCTTCTGCACTGGACAGAGTCTATCATTTACAATAGAGATCTTCTGCACTGCACAGAGTCTATCATTTACAATAGAGATCTTCTGCACTGGACAGAGTCTATCATTTACAATAGAGATCTTCTACACTGAACAGAGTCTATCATTTACAATAGAGATCTTCTGCACTGGACAGAGTCTATCATTGCCTCTATGTTTCCTCACACACACCCCACCCTCGGGAACCAGGGATAGCACAACAGGCAGCAGGAACAAGCTCACAACAAGGTCCCAAAGTACTCCTGCCACTAAATACTATAGACTCTTGTTAATGCTACCGGCTACACTGCATAACTTGATTGTCAGACACTATTGTTGAAGACACAACATACTTAAATCATAAAACATGGAGAGATGAGACAGGTACTTACCTGGAAGCTTCATCATCCTTATTGGTGATTTTACATAGTGTTAGAATATGCCTATGCATGCTACAGAGGAGAAAAGTAATCACCAATCTTACCAGCTGTCAACCTTTCAAGCTACAATAATGACTGGTCTCTTAAAACATGATTATTGGTACAACAGTGGCAACAATGTCATAGGAGTAATCAACTACTTTCTGGTTGGATTTAAGAGCCACTTCACAAAATGAAACCCTTACCAGGCACCAGTATCAGGCCAAGAACCTGTGGGTAATCATGTAATAGGCCCTAGGGTTGAATCTATTATGATTATTCTGTTAAATTGGCAAAGTGTTCAATTAACTCCTAATGGCTCATGATGATACCCATAAATCAATGAATATCTCAACCCTCATTAAAGTAGCTTCTATTTACATTAATGGTAATTAATATAATTAATACAGAGTCCCACAGCTGGCAAAGGTCTAGAGAATAAGGGAGTGTAGAATGTTCAACCCTAAGTGGAAAATCTATAACACACCCACTCCTCCCAAGGCTCAAGGATCACTGCAGAAAAGAAAGCACTAAGATTGTAAAAGAACCATTAAATGACTACAAGGAAACAGTATCTTCAAGACACAGCAGGCCAGTTGCACATAAAAATTGACAGCAGTTATGACAGACCTGTACAACCTCAAGACAGACCAAATCCTAGTATTTCAAGGCATGAAGTCCCATCCCTAGCCAAGGAGCTATTATTGGTAGAGGGCAGCTACTGGGAGAAGGAATGGAAGTTTTCTTTAAGAGTATAGCACCTGCTAAATTGGAAGAGGCCAGTGGACAGCAACACACCCAAGAATATATAGGCAACACAAACTAGGCTTGATGGGCTTGGGAAAAAAAGAAGACATAAATTAGAATAGGTAGAAAAGGTGGGATTTTTCAGGGAAGAATTGGGAGATAAGAATATGCAACCAAACATATCATACAGAACTTTAAAAGAGCTGAAAGAAATAAGAGAGAATGCATACCACTGGTCATTATCAATTCTGTTATGTTGTCCTTCATGAAGTTTTTGGCATGTACGTTTCTATTTCTTAATCAGCCACTGTTTTTTCAAAAAATCTTTTTCCTGTCACTTATTTTCTTTCCTTCTCAGATTCCAATCCCAGAAGGGGGTCAGTGGGAATACTAAGCAAATAAAAAGACATGCCATAAAGGATGACAATTTAAATTTGATCTCTGGAAACCACATGGTAGAGGAAAAGATCCAACTTGCAGAAATTTGTCCTCCTAACTCCACATGTGTGCCAGGGCACTAATGCCACTACACAAAATAAATACATTTGTTTTTATATCTAAGGTGCTTTGACATGGCCCGCAGTTCTGCTCCTCTTTCATTTTTGGCTTTATTTGGGGTAGCTTTTGCTCCTTTCCTGTACATTGTCCACTCTTTATTTCAACAGTATCAACTTTGCTAGTAATCACATTAGTACATTTTCTTTTCATATATAAAGTCTCACTTTGGAATGTATCTTGTTTTGTCCCTTATCACATTTTCATAGTTTTCTATCTTCTTGAACTAACTGCATAGTGAAATTTCACAGACACACACACACACACACACACACACACACATACATACACACACACAATTTTAATATTAACATCACTTTAACCTGAGTCTTTTCCTATTTATTACAGTCATAGGTTATATGATTCTGCTGTGATTTCTGTACTGGGCTAGCAACACTGTGAGTTTTATGGTTGTTGTTGCTATACTGTATTGTTAGGACTTTTTTCTGGGGTAATGAATATGGTTTAGCTACTTGGATACAGCATAGCAATTTTGAGAATACTTTCCTTTTCTTCATTTTCTTTTCTGTTCTTTAAGGTTTTTTTGAAGTGCTTCTTGAATGGCCTTTTATTCCGGGCTTAATTTAGATAATTTAGCAAGAGTCTCATGTGGAATATCAAATTGAATATGTTTTACAAGATTACTTCATTCTGGTGCAAACAGAAAAATTACTAACTCGTGGCAAAACTGTTTCTTTCTAGAGGTTTATTCTACGGTTATTAAATTACTCCTGCGAACACACTAATTAGTAATCAGCCACAAATTCAAAGCAAACAGTACATATTTCTAGAGCAATATTTTGTCTTGCTTCTGTGCAGGATTCCCCTCTCTAGAATAATGTCTTACAGATTTGAGCAGATCCTAGATATCAATTTTCTGAGCTCTGTCTCATCAGTTTACTCCTATTTGAACTCTACGTTGCATACCCAAGATACTGTCCACTATCTGAAAAGTATTTCATGTATGTTCTTTGCTTTTGGTGATAATAGTCACAGGACAAATTCATTCTCTGTTGCTATGGTTATGACAGAGAGTGAATGTCCTATACACACGCATTCATTTACCATTCTTCTACTGTAGACAGAAAGACATTTTACTATCTAAAACAGGGAGTGGTTACCTTTTGTAAATGTCATGCCCATGATAGGTCATCTATGATTTCTGGTGTCTTCAAAGTGAGATTGAACAAATTTAAAATACTTTAGTAAACACTTATAAAATGTTAAGTAAAAACCCATTCAATTTTTATATACACATATACCTAAACATGCACAATCTATTATAATTATTATATCAATACTTAATTCAATCCAATCAATTTTCATGAGTTGCTGTTATTTAATCTTTCCAAGCATCCAACTTCATTTTTACTGGAAATGTATTTGTTTTGTTCCAGTTTCATTGTCTTACAGAGGCAGTAAATGAGTGTGAGAATATGCTCAGCTCATGGGAAAGAGACAGACAACTCTAGAGTATCCTATACGACTAGTCATGCTGGACTGACTCATGACACCTATTCAGACTATTATTTTGAAATTCCACTCAACTGAGTGATTAAAAAGAAGATTTAGGGTTTAAATCAGTAATATTTAGGAAGCTAAAGTATACATTCCAAGAACTTGATGTATGTTAGTACTAGATATGTTATGAAAACAGTAGATGACTCATTGGGACAAACAATGGGCTCCTGAGGCCTCAGTAAGGAAACACTACAGTCCCAGCTGTCTCTAATATGGTGTCAGCTGTGGAAAAAAACCACTCCAAAGATGACCAAAATTCAGTGATTAATGTCGCAAATCCCTTTTTTCTTTTCATGTTTCTTTCCTTTCCTTGCAGGAGAGAATATCCAAGATATATTACATGCTCAAGCATGCTTCTATTAGCACCTTTCTCTTGATGTTTATCACAACAGAGTCAAGGTCCATTCAGACTTACACATGACTGCTCCAATTTGCTGTTCTGATCATGGCAAGCTGAATTCATTAGTTTGCTGTCATGATTTGGTAAAATCAGACAATATAGTATATTAATTGTCTAACTGTATCAGGAACTAAAAAATAAACCAAAACTAATAAACATAGCATGGTGGCACATACAACCAAAAAGAGTGGCTGGTAACACAACAAAGGCCCCAAGGCCCTGAACAAACATTATTGGAGAGAATAGCTATAGACAGGAGCCACTGGTTATATTCTCTAAGCAAGCATCAATGGCTGTATTTGTCTTCCCTATAAATTGAACTTGAAACAAAACTGATGGTTGGCTACTGCTGTAGTTACAAAGGGCATATATTCTCTATTGGGAAACACTGCTAACCTCTATCCATAAAGTTGTATGAAAATGACACATTTAAATGAGGCCTGAACAACAGTAGGTTATTTTTGAATTACAAAAAGTCAATCAATGTCATTGTTTCCTATGATCAACACTTAGACATAATTTTCGAAGTATCCACAGCCTGAATTCATGCAGAGTGGAACTTACAGCAAAGACCCATGTGCTCTGCCAACCAAGGACTGCTGGGATTTTGAACAAGAAAATTACCAGATGTCACAACATGACACACATTTGTTGAAAGCAATAGTTTGTTGTTGTTCTTGAATTTAAAATTGCCTTTGTAACTAAAGAAAATAATATTCAAACTCCCATAATTTGGAGGCTTATGCCAGTACATCCTAGTTGTAGGAAGGCAGTACTTCCTCAAAGAGACGGCTGACCTGAGCTTGTGGGACCTCAAGGACCCTGGTCAGAGAGCTAGGGAGCTGGCAAAATTGTGTAACTTTGTCTTTTCTGGGGCCCCTAGCAGTGCAACCAGGACCTGTTCCTGATAAATAAGCTGGCTCTTTGGAATCTAATCCCTACAGCAGAATGTCTTGTTCAGCCTTGATGCAGTGGGNGCCTCAGCTTGTTGTGCCTTGCTTTGTTGATTCCCATGGGAGGCCTTACCCCATCCAAGCAGAGAAAGAGGACCCCTCTAAGTGAAGACAGAGGAGGAGTGGGGAGCGGGTAGGGGGTAAATGGGAGGAGGAGGTAGTGGAGGGAGGGGAAACTGTGGTTGGTATATAAATAGTTTTAAGTAATAATAAATTTAAAAAATAATGAAAAAGAAGAAAGTGCAATGGTTTCTATAGAAATGCCAACCAGAGGAACACAAGCATACTTTTATTCAAAAGTACATAGTTTTTTCTTAGGATGAATTTTGGAGCCACCTACACCTTTAGATTCTAGTGCCACACAGACATTACTCCACTAGAATTTGTATCTCCTAGGAGACAAAAACCTTTCTGAGCTGGTGTTGTGATGCATGTCTGTAATTCTAGCACCTGGGAGATAGAAGAAGAATTACAAGTACAAGACCAACTTGGTCTACATAGCAAGACTATTGTCAAAAACAAAGGGCTGGGGACACAGTCAGTGGCTGTGGGCTTATGCAGCATGTGTTGTCCCTGGATTCTACCCTTAGCACCAGAAAAACACTTCCTTTATAGAGGGTAGGTCTAAGGTAGAGGCTTACTGTTTGACAACTGCCAGTTCACTAGGGCATGGGACAGCAGAAACAGCTTCATTGCATGTTATCATTCTTGCAGTGACAGAAGAACTAAACAATAAAACCCCTAAGGTTTACATGTATGTTGACTCCTAGAGAGTGGAGACTAGCTGACATGGGAAACTGAACTCTGGGAAACAAACAGTGGGAAACTGAACTCTGAGGTCATGAAAAACTGCAGCCTGTGGTGAAGGCCCACCAAAATGACAGTGACTTTAAGGGAATTTCAAAAGTTGTAAAATTAGGTCATCTTGGTATCCATCAAATAATTACCTTCCAAAATGACAGTATGCTAGAGCCAACAAGTAAACATGTCAGGAGACTTTATTGATGCTGTTACTCAAGTTAATAAGCTACCTGGACAAGGGGGAGCTACAGCCATCAGTGAGAACTGATCACTAACACACACGTTAGCTGATTTTATGTCAGCTTAACACTGCTAGAGTCATCTGGAAAGAGGAAATTTAAATTGAGAAAATGTTTCCCTAAGATCCATCAGTAAGGCATTTTCTTAATTAGTGATTAAGGCTGAGCCCATTGTGGGCTGGTGTTCGTGGGTTCAATAACAAAGCAGGCTAAACCAAGCAGCCCTCCTCCATGTCCACTGTGTCAGGTCCTGCCTCCACGTCCCTACCCTATTTGAGTTCCTGTCCTGACTTCCTTTAATGATGAACTGTGATGTGGAAGTGTAAGATAAATAAACTTTGAAGAAAGAAAATGAAGAATATATCAGAAGATAGAAAGCTCTTCCATGCTCGGGGATCTGTATCCTTAACATAATAAAAATGACCACCTTACCAAAAGCTATCTACAGATTCAACAAAATTCTCAGATTCAATAAAAATCCCCATTAAAATCACAACAGTAATCTTTACAGACCTTGAAAGAGCAACACTCAACTTCATGTGGAAAAACAAAAAACCCAGGATAGCTAAAACAATCCTGTACAATAAAAAAGCTTCCAAAGGTTTCACCATCCCTGATTTCAAGCTCCTACTACAGAACTATAGTAATATTAAAAAAAAAACCTGCATGGTATTGGCATAAAAACAGACAGGCAGATCAATGGAATAAAATCAATCATAAAATGGGGGAAGAGTGGATGGGGTGGGAGGCAGAGGGGAAGTAGGGAAGAGGAACTGGCAGGAGATAGGGAAGGGAAACCCAGGTCAGACGGTAAAAAAATAAATTAAATGAAGAATAAGTATATGGCAAATAGAAGAAACAGTAGCTGAATGAATGATTAAACAGGGATGCAATCAAGAAATCTTGCAACACACCGGTTCAGGGTGAAAAATCAGCAGTGCCTGTCTTCAGACAATTATAGAAGAAGCTGGAAGTGATGAGGCAGTATCTCTGCCAAGACCACCTTGACTTTAGAACCTGACAAACCTGAGAAGCATCATGGTGGGATCATACTATGTATTATCTATGAAGATAAATGCACTAACTTCTTATAAGTGAATGGAGTGCTAGGAATATACCTCTTAGTTTTCAGGTTGTGTCTACCGCCAACAAGAGCATCTGAGACGAAATTTTCAGGGAACATATTCTGCCCGGCTATTAACTACACCACTCCCACCAAGCTCATCTTGGAACACCAACGTCAATGACTGAAAGGACAGAAGTGTTCCTGGCTATAGTGGAAAAGAGAGGCTTGCTACATGCCTGTCATGCCATGGTGGGCTGAAATGTAGACACACCTTGTTTCTGTGTGTGGAAAGCTATTACACAGAATAGAATGGTGAGCTTCTGGTAGGAATAAAATAGTAGGCACTGTGTAGGGCCTTATAGCACACTCTGACAAAATTATATCCTAGTGGGAGCTGCTGAGATGACTCAGTAGGTAAAGTCATTTGCCAGCCACAAATGCAAGTCTGGTGACCTGAGTTCCATCCCTAGAACTCAAATAAATGCAGCAGGAGAGAACCAAACTGTAAAAACTTATCCTTTGGCCTCCATGTGCCCACTCTGGCAGATATGCCTGAACACATCATTAATACACATGCAATAAAAGATGAATTTTTAAAAATTTCATCTTAGAGGAATCTCTCTCTAGTTAATTCTGAGTCAACTTGGCAGGCACATAATGTGCAAATATTTGGTAAAACATTATTGTGGGAGTTTTTTTGGGGGGGGAGTTTTTTAGATGGGATTCATAATTAACTTGGTAAGTTTTGAATCAAACAAATATCCATATCATAGGTGGGCTTCAACCAATCAGTGAAAGTCTTAACAAAATTAACTTGCACCCATCACAAAGAACAGAATGCTGAGGGAGATTTAGACTTTGGTTTCAAATTCAGATTACAGTTCTTTACTGAGACTTCACAGAAAACAAGTCTCCCTCCCCTCTCAGTCTGTGTGTGTGCATGTGGGGGAGGGTGTTTGGGTGTGTGTATAGGTATGTTTGTGTAGGTGTGTATGTAGGTGTATGTGTGTGTAGGTATGTGTGTGCAGGTGTGTGTGTATAGGTGAGTGTGTAGGTGTGTGCTGATATACATATAGAACCCTGACTACCCATCTACCCATAAAGTTGTAGTGTGTTGGGGTCTCCTCTCCTGACACATCTAGTAATGGGAGAAGATATGTAAGAAAACTAATAAAACATTGTGCATGCTATAGGAGAACGGCTTTAAAAGCACATATGAGACAAGAGGGTGAAAGGGACCAGTCTATCCTACACAAATCAAAGAAACCATTATTAAAGGTTGAACTAAGACTGAAAGATCAATAAATACCCTCAAACTGACAGGGTAGTAAAACACACAGCCAGCACCACATGCTCTTTCCCTGAGAAGAGTACCAGAGATATAAAACAGTATGACGGATTTTTTAAAAGGTCAGTAGGTTTATATAGCTCAAACATAGGGTGAGTTGGGGTTAGGGAAAGAAAGGAAGTAAAAATACCATAAACATAAAGGGTGAAACAGAATTCACATCTCTGAAGGCTCAGCAGTCCATGACCAAGGTGCAGGCTAATTTGGTTCCCAATGAAGAGCTTTTTGTTTTGGGGTTTCTTTAATGTTCTTCAATCCTTCCATGCTTCCATTCCCCACCCCCACATGTATTTACCTTCTCAGTGCCCCACATAACCATTACTCCAGTGTCACACAAGGAGAGAAAAATCTGTCACCCCACCATTGTATCCTTACTTAAGTTAACTTACTTAAGCTCTTTAAAACCCAATTTAAAGAAAGATTACATTTTGAATTTGAAGTTAGGAACACAATTCAGTGCAGAGCAGTAAAACTTAAAGTAAGCTAATTAAGAGATTATGTAAACTGCAGCTAAACTGAAGACAGAGAAAGACAGTATGTTAAGAAGTTAAAATGACAAGATGTGGTAATTATTAAGGACTGAAGCAATGACATTTCTGACTTAAATACTGGAATGAATGATAGAACTAACCATCTAAAAAGAACAAGCAAGTTAATGTCCACATAAAATCCAGAGACATCATTCTCTAAAATCCAGGTCCAGCGGCAAGCAGAAGTGAGAAGTCGGAATGACCTAGGATTACTAAGGACCACCTCATAAACTCCATTGTCATGAAGGGCCTGAGATCTGATTATCCACTACTTAGAGGTTGTCCATGTTTTTACTGCTCTGTGCATGCTAGCACAGAACAGAATTCCTGAGTCAATGACAATGAAATGAAGGAAGTGTATTAATGATGGCACGACACCAGCTTACTTGCATTCGTTCCCTAGCTCCTAATCTCCAAGAGGGTAATCTAAAACCCTAAATCTGAAGAGAAGCTGTTACAGGCACACAACACTTGGGAATCTTTATGATGGTGAATAATACACAAGCATGTTCTTTGTCCCTCAAGAATGCACATTTACAACTATACCTCTAACATATGGTTCAAAGAAACAGCAGGCCTAGAATTTTGTTGTTGTTTGGTGGTGATGGCAGCAGTAGTGGTGAATTTTTGAGACAAGGTCTCATTCTAGCCTAAATTGGTTTTCTTTTTTTTTAATTAAAAATTTCCACCTCCTCCCCTCCTCCCATTTCCTTCCCCCTCCTCCCATT
>LOEQ01004286.1:132072-144604 GCA_001685075.1 Bramus lutescens
TACATGCAGTAGAGACAAATCCCAGTGCCATTATCGTTGGCTTCTCAGTCTGCCTCAATTGTCAGCCACATTCAGAGGGTCCAGTTTGATCCCATGCTCGTTAAGTCCCAGTCCAGCTGGCTTTGGTGAACTCCCATTAGTTCAGACATACTGTCTCAGTGGGTGGACCAACCCCTCACGGTCCTGACTTCCTTGCTCATGTTCTCCCTCCCTTTTATCAGAACTTGTCAGACGCTACAACTATGAGCACACAAATTTCTACCTTTGCTTATCATTTTCCTGGGCTATACCTGTTACCTCAACAGAAAATGTATTCCAAAAACCATCATGCCATTAAAGACACAGAAGAAAGCTTAAACTTGAAAGGTCCAGAGAAAGAAGAAAATATACAGAAGCTACACACTGTGGTGATTTCAACTGTATGATACTCCAAAAAATGCAGAACTATGACAACAGAAATTGGACAGATGGTTGCTAGCAGCTGGAGAGTGGGACAGACAAACTAGTGCACAACAGTAACGTATACTGTTCTGAAAGATACTAGGGTGATGGACGGGTGGACACATTGGTCACATCTCTTAGAGGGAAGCACAGAAGGAGATTGAAGAAAGGTAAGCAGGATACATGTGATCTTGTAAAGAAAAATAAAAGGGGGGGTGATTCCTTAAGGAAGGGGAGGAAGATAAATACAGAAGGAGGGAGGTGAGTAAAATTACAATAAGGATGTCTGAAAAGCCACAAGGAATCACACTATTAAGTATTAAATTTTAAAAAGCTTATAACACATATAATATAGTATATAAATATATAAATTAGCTTACTGACCTTTTCTCATCTGAGCTGACAGTGGACCCTAAAAAACCAAAGACTACCAAAAAAAAAAAGACATAAAAGCATACATGAGAAGCCCTCTTCTGAGTTATTGGCCAGGGCTGTCCTAAACATTTCCAAAACATAGTCTATTGCTATTGCCCTTGCCAGAGATATAATAGTAAAGTCTCTATTGCTTGAAGACACTCTGCACTTCAGACACAGGGCCCAGAGGCCCCTGAGCTGAAGCTGACCTCAGTGCTTCTTGCCCAAGAATTAGCTTTCATGGTACCAGAAGGTACCATTCAAGCTTGCAAAGGAGGGAAGCAACCAACAATCCTACCTATCTATGACACCTATGAACCACATCAGTGACCAGCATGAAAGATAACTCTAGGGTGCAGTAGTGTTAGAACATACCTTGGTGGTGAACAACTCTTCAACTGAACTTAAGGTCATAACCATTAAGAGACCAGGCCTGGCACTGGAAACCTAGCTAACTAGCCGGTGCTAATGGAGTCACACTGAATAAGGAAGAATCAACATCCAGTAATTTGCTAAGCAAGAATAATCCGTAACAATCTATAAACATTAGTCCTTATAGCCACAGAAAAGTGTAGTCATCACCCTCATTAAGGAAACTATATGGGAGGATTTAGAAGGAGGAAAAGGATGGGAGTAATATTGTAATTACAATCTGAAATTTTTCTTTAAGACATCAGAATGCAGAACATGAGTTTCTGCTAGTGTAAACTACAGACATGGTAATGATGTATCAGTGCAGGTACACTGATTGTAACTGAAAGGCCCCTGGAGTGGGGAGGCTCTCACTCAATTCTCAGGATAACACGACCCCCCAGTAACTTACCAGAGACCATCCTTGCTGCAATCACACGAGGTTTATTGACAGAACAGGAACCAGTGCACTGGGGCCGAAACTCATTTCCCACGCAGGGGTAGAGTTTGACCCTGAGTAGCTGGGAGAAAGGGTATTTAAGGGAAGAAACCATAACCCAATAACCCAAAGGGGGTAGGAAGGGTGTCATTGGAAAATTCCAAAAATTCCAGTTATCATTGGAAAATTCCGAAAATATCAGTTATAATCACAAGGGGGTAACTCCCTGTTTCTCAAGGTTATTCTCAAGATTATAATCTAACTTTAAGGTCAGCTAGTTCCTGGAACAGTCACTGAACAAGCTAACCTAGATTTTTGGTTCTTCTCTCCCTGCTAGATTTTTTTGGCTATACTCTTTCTGCTAGAGGGGTCTGAATTTATCTGGGTCTTTCATAACAAATGCAGCACTTGGTGCAGGCAGCTTTTTAAGTAGTGGACTTTATGCCTAGGTGGGTGAAGGCAAAGAATGCTGACAAAGGGGACAGTGTGCATATACAAGGCTAGAAAATGAGAGCACTTTGTATTTTCCACTTTAATTTGCTATGGAACTAAAAGTACTTACAAAATAAAATGTACTAAAGGTTTTCTCCATAAAAGAAATTGAGCTAAAATTACTGTCTTTTAAGAAGATCAAATCTTAGACATGAGCCGGGCAGTGGTGGTGCACGTCTTTAATCTCAGCACTCGGGAGGCAGTGGCAGGGAGATCTCTGTGAGTTCGAGGTCAGCCTGGTCTACAAGAGCTAGTTCCAGGACAGGCTCCAAAGCTCAAAGCTACAGAGAAATCCTGTCTCAAAAAGCAAAATAAAAAATATAAAAAATAAAAAAAAACTTAGACATGACCAAAAACACATGAACCAAAGATGCCAAAGATGAAGCTGAGAGTGTAACTCTAAAACCTTGTGGGCCAGAGACATGGCACAGTGGCTATTTCTAAAACCAACCTAAAAAGTTAGATATGCTAGCCTCTATCTGCCACTCCTTACCATGAGCTAGGAGATCAAGACAGGAAAATGGCTAGAAGCTGGACCAGCAAGCCTGGAGTATGCAGTACAAGAGAAAATGCAATTAAAATGTGGAAAGCAAGAACCAATTTCTGAACGTTGCCTTCTGACCTCCTTCTCATGTACTATATACATTCCAGGGTGAACATGCATCCACATTCACAGATGCACATACATGTGTGTGTATATATATAATATATATAATACATATTATAATATATATACACACATACATACTTTTAAACTAAATAAAAAAAATTTGTAGCAACAAAAGTAGTATGTAATACTACCAATTAGATGAAAGGCCTTAAGGTAGGTCCTCTAAATTCATGGACTGGCATATAATCCCAAATGTGTTGACGTTAATACATGACTAGAATCAGAAATCTTTGGAGTTCTGTAAGGTAAGTTGCTTTAGATGGAATGTATGTGCAGCACTCAGGAATAGGATCCATTCCCTCAAACACAAGGCCTAAGAATTAGGAATATGGCTCAGTGGGCAAAGCACTTGCCATGCACACAAAAGGACTGGAGCTTGGATCCCCAGCAGCCATGAAAATGCTAGTCAGGCTGGTCACCTGCCTGTAATCCCAGCATTCAGGCATAAGCTTTGGATTGCTGGAACAAGGCTGGCTAGCTAAACTAGCTTATCAGTGAACTCTGGGTTCCAGAAAGCCAATCTTCTGCCTCTAACTTCCACATGCATTCACACCTGCACACAGACATGCACCCACACATTGAAACACAGAAACACACAAGCATACACATCCACACACGGAAACACACAGCATATGCACGAAAGATACATCTACAGCACAACTTCTAGGACTCTGACTTAACAGGAGCCCAACAGACAGACAATTTATTTCAATAAATTGCTTGTATGTAGCTTCTATGTAAAGCAACTTTGTTGTTTTTCACTCAATACAGTGGCTGCACCCTAAGCAACTGCTCTCCTAACTGGCACCTGCAACTCCGCAGCTAACAGCAGTGGTTAGGCACCAGCCCTATCACAGCCTCTAAAGGAAGCTATCTAAATCTCTATCATTCTACAGAACTCAGGATTCAAAGGTTGAGGTAATATATTCCTAGTTCAGAGAGGCTGAATAGCAAACAGGTAACCTCTCCTTGAGTCTTCCGAAAAAAAAGGGGGCCATCCTTCTGCTCAGTGCCCACTTAAGAACCCTACTACACTTAGCTCCTTCCTACCATTTCCTGTCAGTTAGTTGTTGACTCAGCCTCCTGACCCCAGGCTAATTTTATTTAATCAAGCAAATGTAACATCTATGCATCATTAACAAATGCAGCAGAAATACAATTAAAGTAATATTCCACAACAAAACTTATCAACAGAACTCACAAGATATTTGATACTTAAAAGAGAAAATATAACTTAATAAAATGACTCTGGACCACCACCACCCCTGCAAAATACTAACAGGAAGCAGATTAAGAAACTACTCACCAAAAAATGCCTAGTCTCTTACAAACATATTCACACACGCACACACACACACATACACACACACACACACAAGGTTAAAACTAAAAACCATAGAAATTGTTCACAAGGTTTGGAAAGAATTATTAGTGAGCTACACTCCAGTCAGCCACACCTTTAGAGAAAAACACAATTACACTGCAGTACACTGTGGTACATAAATTCTGATGGTAAGATAGCTGTACTAAATATATTGTAAATTTCTGGGAACAACAAATTTCTGCTGTTTTGTAAGTTAGTCACAGTGTTTTTCAAGTCATATCCCAACCCTACATTGAAGAGCCCTCCTATGTGTCCATCAGTTTCTGAACTGCTGCGAACCAGAGACCTTTGTACCCCATTCTCAATCTGAACCAGTGTGTCTGCAGGAGCATTTTAGTCTTTCCTTCATTTGTGGAGTCTTGGAAACGGGCTGTTACTGACTCTGCGGCAGACTCTTCTTCCCAGGACCAGTTAATCTCTAGTTGCCTATGATCGCCCCTTTCACTTACAATCCCACCAACCCGTTTACACCTCCAGCTACCTCCCTCTCTATCAAGTTGAAGTTTCTCTGGCCCTAAACATCTCAGGACGAGATCAGTTACAATTCAGTCCTACAGTCCAAAGCATACCAGAATTATTCAAAATTAACAGCTTAGCCTGTTCTTTCTTGCCTTGCCAGAGGCTATCCCAATTAACAGATGTGGTTTTCATCACCCCTCTCCTGCATCTGGCTGGAGACCAAAACCTGGTGTTTCTCTTGTAACTATGCATGGTGAACCATGCTTCTCATATCTTGGAGGAATTGTGGGCAACACTTCTTATAATATATTGGCTATTGCTTGTTGCTACTTAGTAACCTTCACAAATTAAGACCCAAACACATGAGCTGGCAAGAATGCTGAGTAGGAAAAACGTTCGCCACCAAGCCTATGACCTGAGTTCAGTTCTTGGCATCCACATGGTAAAAGGAAAAAAGATTCCCACAAAGTTGTCCCCTAACCTCCCTCCACTAGCATCCAGAGTATGGAAAGTGCACACAAACATGCAAACACACACATGCACATACATATGGACAAAAATAAATAAAATGTGACTTAAAAATTGTTTGAAGACACAAGAAAAAACAAGCTGTTATTCTACCCATCCCCTCCATTGTATGTTGGTTGTCACAAGTACAGGAAAGCAAGTGAAAAAGACATAATCAAAAAGTTGTACTTAAGGAACTAATCTCAACTGGCCTCATTCACACCTGGACTTGACATTTCATAATGAGATTCTGGATTTTGAAGTGCTATAATAATTAGATGAGACAAATGGAGGACCCAAGAAGTGGTGGATATTCTCCCAACACCATATAAGAGCTGGCTTGCATAACCAACATCAGACAGAGTAATGCTATAATAGCTTTGAATTACGTTACAAAAAATCTTGTTGTTCATTTGGAGCATTTCCTCCCTATATCCATCCATTGCTCCTTCTCTCTTCTCTCCCCACTTCCCCTCTTCTCTTTCTCAGTTGACTGGGTTTGGGAAAGTCATATTATGACCAGCCCTATCAAGAACTCCACATGTTAAGTGAGGCTTCCAGCCAACAGCCACATGAGTGAGCTCCAAGTAGATCCTACAGATCCAAATTAAAGACAAAAGTAGCCCTGGCTGACACCTTAATTTCATCAGTGACTGTAATTCAGAGCTTCCCAGCCAAAAGGTTCCTAAGTCTCTGACACCAAGAGGCTTTGTGAGATGACACAGGCTTCTGCTTAAAGCTGCTAAATTTGGGGATAATTTATTACACAGAAATAGGCAACATATATTTAAATCCTTAATGAACTAGTGAATGTCACTTAGGCTTCCAGATTCATTAGTTCTCATCAGCACTGAATTGCCTAATGATTTTCCAATTCAACAGTAATTTATGTTCCATGCAAGGAAGAAGCCTCCTTTAGATCTGCTAAAACAGGAATGGTATCTTTAACATCCTTTGGATTTCAAAACAAACAACAGAAAAATTAGTATAGAATTTGGTATTTTTCAATAATGAATTGACCTAGCTGAAAATCTTTATTCATTTTAAGAAAAGAGAAACAGAATGAAAATGGGAGTAACAAACCTTACATTTTTAATTAAAATACAAACACATATGCTTGTTTTGATAAAAATAATTATGCAAGCTTCTTTTAAGAAAAATATTCGAAATAAATAAGTTGCTTTAAACAGTTTATTTTCAATGATAAACAAAACTATCCAGTGTCTTAGCAGTTCTTGTAGTATTCCTGATGCATATAAAATTTCCACCACAACCACCATCATTCATCTCAAAGGATGAATTTCTGCTTCTAAATAAACTCTAATCAAAACCACCTGTCAAACACATCGTGCAAACTGACTTAATATACTGACCATCTATAAAAAAGCATTCAATAACTCTGTAAGAGTACAAAATAGATTTTTTTAAATGCTCTGAAGCCAGAGTGAAAAGATCCACAGGCACCAGTACAATCAATTTTGCTGGTCCTAGAACAAAACCTACAGTTCAGACCAGAATTCAATTTATAGAAAAGATCAATACCCTGACAGAAGAAAACTGGAGAGACTAGCGAACAGGGGACACATGAATCTAGTAGAGACAGCAAGCTTTCACTGCTCAGAGCAGTCTACACCTGGTGTCAAACTCCAAACCCTGAAAGTATCTAGAAAGAAACAAGAAAAGGTGTGGCATAACCACAGAAACAGAAAGTAAGCAGTAGTCATGCTGAACTGTGTATGGTAAAATGTTGAATGCTATAAGCATAGCAGACTGAGCAGTAAAAGCAGGTAGTAAGAGCCTGTGTCCATGGACTTCCACAGTCTCAATGGCAGGAGTGCAACCAGAGGAAGACAGGGTTCATTGCCAGGGAGATACAACCTGTCCCAAGACTACCACACAGAATGAAAGCCTCATGTGGTAGGGACTTCTTGTCTTCAGATCAAAATCATGGATTTTTTACTTAAATTAAATAGAAACATATCCTAACGTTACTCAACTTTTAAACTCTGTCTTCTACAGGCTATTGTTCATTGTGGTACCAGCGACGAATACCAGGGCCTCACACATATTAAGGAAACAATCTTCCACCAAGCTATATCCCTTCCCTTTTGAAAAAGTATCTTATTTTGAGACAGAGTCTCGCAAAATTGCTAAGCCTCTTGCCTCATCCTGCTGGGTAGCTGAGCCCACAGGTATGTGCCACCACACCTGGCTCTGTGCAGTGTTATAGAGAATAATATTCTAGTGTTCTCGTATAGAGCTGAGCAACATTTAAGATAAAAATAAACACATCTGTGATAAAAAAAATAAAGAAATAAAACTCTAAAGATCCAACAGTTAATAATTTTGCCCAAGGTAGAATAAGGTCAGAGTATTCCCTAAAACTGACCTGCAAAAATTGAATCCCAACTGTTTTACTGGTACAAGTAATGAATACTTCCTCAAATTAGTTGTCATAAACAAATTTTTAAAAGGTAGTATTATTTCCTGGTCTTGGGTCTTTCTCATCTATATACCCATATATGTCCTCCAAATCCCTTCACGTACAGCTCATGCTGCATGTTCCTGCACCATGCAAGCATTCAGACATTCCTGACACATCACCATAGGATGAAGACTACTGATGTAAGCCTAAGAATGCTACCTATCTCCCACATAGTTTATAACAACACCGTTGTGTACTGGCTGTAACCGTGCTTCTAAGGAGCTACTAAAGAGGTTTACAAGGCCTCAGTTCACAATCCAAGTTTAATTACCACCCCATAACCTCTGAACAAACCAAAACTGAGTTTATAATGACTCAACACTATGCTTAAACCAAATATAAACCCTATTATGAAGAAATGTACATACAACAAATGCTGTTGCCCTAATATTATGTCCTGACAGTAATATTTTCTCTGAAACAAAAATTAATGCATACATTGCAAACTAAAGTGCTTTGGGGGGGAGGGGAGCAGTGATGTAGAGAAAGCAATGCAGTGCTGCTCTCTCTAACTTGTTTAATAACTTACCCACACAGCAATGCAGCGCTGCTCTCTAACTTGTTTATAACTTACCTGCACAGCAAAGCAGCGCTGCTCTCTCTAACCTGTTTATAACTTACTCACACAGCAATGCAGCGCTGCTCTAACTTGTTTATAACTTACGCGCACAGCAATGCAGCGCTGCTCTCTCTAACTTGTTTATAACTTACCCGCACAACAGCAATGCAGCATTGCTCTCTCTAATTTGTTTATAACTTACATGCAAAGCCCTGAGCAAGTCAGTTATCTGTCACCGCGTATGGACCAAGTTTTTACATTTCAGTTGGCCAAAGAATGATAATGAAAATTATGGCATAATTTTTTCATTCATTAACCTACAGAAAATGGCTGACTTTAATGAGCTTTATAGCCGAAAGAGCTGAGAAGTATACTATCACCAAAGTATTTAACAAATGATGTTTGTATACAAAAAAATCAAATAGCAAAAAAAAAAATTGTTACTGTAACTTAGTGGGCATTCATGCATTCTTCAGTAAGATATAAGATACTTCTTTCAATTTTCAACATTACATATAAGAATAATTTTAGAGGGCAACATAGTGGTCATGTCTTTAATCCCAGCTTTTGGGAGGCAGAGGCAGGTGGATTTGTTTAAGTTCAAGACTAGCCTGGACTACACGGCAAGTTCCAGGCCAGCCATAGTTATATAATGAGAGTCTGTCTGGGGAAAAAAAAAGTTATACTCAATTAAATCACTGTCATAGAAACAAAATCATGCAGTACATATTCTCAAGAACTTAGCTGATTCTTCAGGACTACAATATAATTCACACCTTCCAAACAATGGCTACATACCACATACATTGAAACATATTTCCTGATACAGAGCAGGTCTCCCTGGATTACTGAGAGAGTCGCTTTGGAGACACATGCTGGGAAGTGATTGGGGATTTGCACTCCTATTCAAATCTGTGGATCTACCCTGTTCTCATTACTTGGCTGTTGGGCCCTCTCCAGGCTGGCAGTCATGGCGCTCTCTGTCTTTATTACAGATCCCTTTTGTCACTGTCCATCTAGCCACCAACATATCTTTCCTCTTCATCATTTTGCCTTAGTTTCCTTCTCTTCTCAGCTAGCAAACAAAGGAGGTCTGCTTCACAGGTACAAGCATCCAATCAATACATTTTTCCTTGCAATTAAAGAATAAAACAACAAAGTGAAGCAGGGAGATCTTTGGTTTCTCTGAGTTGTTTTCATCATAATCTGATACTGAAAGTTTTGTTCATTGTACAAGAGAGACTTTACAGTTTTGTTTTTCTTTCTGTTTAATTTTGAAGTATGGGATGATTGTAGATAGCTAGCCTGCAGTCATTTGAGGGTTTTTACCATTATAGACCTTTCAGGTTAAAAAGCAAAAAAAAAATATGGTGTTTGCCATCTTAAAAGGCAGTCCAATACTTAAAAATATCACAATTAAATCTCAAAAAGTTTTACTAAAATCAGATCTTAAATTAACAAGCTTGAGAGAGGTCAATGCCACAGCATTTGTCTAGCATGCATAGGGTGCTAGTTCAATCCCTAATACCACACCTTCCCTCCAAAAGCTGGGAATGGTTACCAACCCTGCCAGCCTATAATCTCAGTTATGTGTGCGGCTGTGGTAGAAGAATCACAAGTTTGAAGTCAGCCTAGATTGCAGAAGTATTCCCAACAACTCCAAAGAAGACATGTGGCCAAAAATCATGGTAGAAAATGTTTAACATCAATTATTATAGGACTGTGAATCAAAAGCACAGATAGTGCTATATAGTGATGACTATACCAATTATTGTTTTAAAAGGTTTGGTCAAGGTGTGGAGAAATATTCCGAACACTGTGGGGAAAGTAGAGAAAAATCAGGGAGTCATTGTGGCAAGCAGTCCCTTAAACCCTCAGACACAGAATTACAAATAGCTGTGTCACTCTAACAAACACTAAGGTAATCAGCACCAAAGAGAAAAGGTTCCCAATGTCAGAGGTTTCAGTACAACGTTGGTTGGCCCTGTTACTTTTGTAGCTGTGGAATGGTGCGCATTATGGTGGGAGCAGAAAGGAGCACTTGGCACAGCAAGCTGCTCATTTATTAGGCAAGAAGCAAAAGGAGGAGGAAGTGCCCTCAATGGGCTGAAACCTCCAACCAGGACCCACTTTTTCCCCAGAGCACTTCTCTAAGAATCAAACCTTAAGATAGGAACATTCAAGATACAAATGATTCCAAAACACCATGTAATCAATCCGTTTCATTTATGAAAAGACAACCTGAAGAAATGACAGTAAGAAATGCTTATGAACACAGCAGCATCATTTACAATAGCCAAAAACTAAAAGCAAAGCAAGCCAAGTGTCTACAAGTAAAAGGTAACACGTGTATACAGTGATTATTATAGTCAGCTTTTAAAGGAATACGCAATAATATAGTTGAAAGTTGGAAACATTATTCTGAGATAAGTAAAGGACAAATGCTGTCTAAGTACACTCTTATGATGTGTCCACAGCGTCAGAGTCACAGACACAGATAGAAGAACCACTGTTGCGTGGGGGCTAAGGGTAGTTGGTAATGAGGAGTTTGTGTTTAACAGGTCCAGAGTTTCATCTAGGGAACGTGAAAAGTACTGAAGACAAACGGCAGAGTTTGTCTTCAGTACAGACACACGACCGAGTGAGCATATGCTGCGCTACTAAACTGAATCCTTCAAAGGATGAAGATGTTTTATGTTTGGTACATCTTACTATAGTGATAAAGTAAATGAAAAGTAAAATGGGTACAGAGGAGAGGAGCATTTACTTAATGTTGGCACTACTGGGCAAACTCAATCTAACAAAAACAAAGGCAAAGGCAACACACATTACATTTACTGACTTAATATTGGTAATTCTGTTAGAGCTCAATAAACAGCATGGACACACCTTTAATGTGTACTGACCCAAATTCTTCTCACCAGGTTGAGTTGGTGGTCAGTAAATAGGCTCTCCCGTGAACATAACAAATCACTGGATATTCACTCTGCAGACTGGTAAGTCCTACACCTTTACTGTTCCAAGTGGTAACAAGTGTTTCCGCCTCAGAGGCTGTGTAGTGCCCTAAAACATACCCCACAGCCGCAGAGTGTAGCCCTCCCTAAACTCAGCCCTCTGCTCAACTACCCCTTTACAAAGAGCCTGGCCGCCTTCTCAAACCCAGCCCTTCCATCGTCCTTTCCCCGCCACTTGCTTTATTGCTCCTTGCGCTCCTCACTACTTTTCGTGCATTTGCTTCTGGATTGTTCTTCACCCACTGGGATAGAAGCACCCAGGACTTTCTCTTTTGTGCACCACTGGCTTCTCTGAACGTGGGGCATTACCTGACATACTAAAGATGACTAGTCAACACAGAAGAATGAAAAGTTCGATGCTCACAGCTTTTAAACCCTATTTCTCTCTTGGCCTGGATACTGTTCTACCTCTTCCAAGTGCTGCTGCGGTCCCAGAGGACACGCCATTGCAGCCACCTTCTCTGGCAAAGGGACCAGACTCCTAGTTTAAAACCAGGAAAAGTTTACAGGAAGCTCCACACCAGCACTGCCACTGGAACCCGAGTTTAGCACCTAAAGAGTGCTCAGACTCAGCTTCAGAAAGAGTGAGGGCATCAGTCCCTGTCAAGAAAAGATAAGGAGCACTCTTTAAGGCAAGGCCAAACCATGAAGTTTACAAGCACCACCACACAACACCTATCTAAAACCAAACAAACCAAGCCAGTCGCAGGTCCAGAACACAGAATTTTCCCTACCCAACTTTCAATAAACAGATAATGCTATTTGTCTTTAAAATGAAGCCAAACACACAAAGACAGAAGGTACTTGTCCCAAAAGATGGATACTTTGGAAACCGAGAAGCACAAGATGTGGGAGAAATGCCTGCTTCCAAACGTAAATAACTTTGAGAAGAATGTCTACAGCCCACTAACGTTCACACCATAAAGCTTTGACGGCATTTCACAACCACACTTTAACGTTGCGGTAAATGTATTGCCAAAGTTTTAGCGGTTAACACTTTTCGTATAAAAACGAACAACTAAAAACTACTTCAGCCAGACAAGTGTAATACAGTAAGTGGAGGGTCCCTCACTGCATCTAAAGTCTCTGGTGACCACCAGAGCCTCAGGGGCTCAGATACAAGGCCAGCCACCTCAGGCCACACACGTCCCTCCAGCCTGGAGAGTGGCAAAGGAGGTGGCCCTTCTGCCAGGTCTAGGACACATACAGGTCAGAGACGTGCTCCGGAGACGATGCCTGCCTCTGACAGTACCGCCC
>LOEQ01004287.1:36461-49105 GCA_001685075.1 Bramus lutescens
GGTATAAGCTAGCCATGCGGGAGCTGGGCTGGACGAAAAGCAGGCCCATGCTCCCCATTCACTACAGAGTCTAGGACTTGGGCCAGACTTGGAGCATGCTGAGAAAAGGGGGAAAACTACCAACTGGGTCAGTCACCCCAGATCATCAGATAGAATCAGGCTTTGCCCTCCATCTCAAATGCCTTTTCCTGCCTTCTGGAGTCTCCCACCTGTCATCTGAGTCCCTGCTAACCAGGACAGCACAGTACTGGGCACTGGGACCAAGAAGAGTATGGTCAGAACAGTAGGAGACCTTCCTTGCCTCAGTTCCCATTCAGGACACAATGTAGACAATGCTCCATATGATCAAGCCCTGGGCCTATCTACAATGCCTTGCTTGAGGGTCCCTGCTGTTAGAACCTGATGCCTTCTGCTCTGTTCCAGGCCCTCATACTTACTCAGAAAAGAGCCCCTTTGGCTGAGGGCCATGTACTAAAAAGCTACAGCTTAATTCCCACAGTGAGAGGTAGGACTGTGACACCCCTGTATACCAGGGCCGCTGGGTACTAAAGACGTTGCTAGTGGAGGATAAATCTGCTTCAGCATGAGGAACAGAACGGTATGCCTTGAGGCTCAGGCCAAAAGCTACATACACAGGAATGAGGAGACTTACTTCCTTCCTGTAAAGGACATGCACATGCATTTGTAGATGTTCAAACACAATGGGATTTCCAAAACTCTTGGTCAGACTGACGAAGAATAAGAAGAGACAGAAGGCTGTCAGTGAATAAACCTCGGAAGCAAACATGGCGATATTATAATTGACCTTATAGAAGCAAAAGGAATAGAAAGGAAGAATCTGAAAACAACTAGGTGAAATGACTAAATTCCTAGAAAGACACAAACTATCAAAAATGCCTGATGATGAGGCCAGCAAGATGGCCCAGCTGATCAAAGTGTCTGCTGTGCAAGACTGATGCTCTGGCTTCTGTCCTTGGAGTCCACGGGAGAAGGAGAGAATTGACTCTAGAAAGTTGTTCTCTGACCACCACACATTGTGGTGGTTTGAATAAGAATGGCCCCCAGAGGATCACATTTGAATGCTTCGTCACTGGGGAGTGGAACTCTTTGAAAGGATCAAGAGGTGTGGTTCTGGTGGAAGAAGTGTGTCACTAGAGGTGAGCTTTGAGGTTTTAAAAGTCCATGTCAGGTCCAGTCTGTCTGTCTATCTCTGTCTCTCTGTCTCTCTACTGCCTCCGGATCAGGATGTAAAGCTCTCAACTACTGCTCCAGAGCTATTTGTGCTGCCATGCTCTTTGCCTTGATGATAATGGACCAATTCTCAGAAACTATAATCAAGCTTCCAACTAGATGCTTTCTTTTATAATCTTGTCATGGTGCCTCTTTATAGCAACAGAACATGACTAAGACACACATGCTCTGTGGCATGCTCATGCCTGCACTTACACACACACACACACACACACTACTGAAAAATAAAAAATTAAAATAGCAAAGAAGGAATAGAAACTTCAAATAACCTCATAATAACTAAAGAGACTAAGCTATCTACAAAGAAAAGCTCAGAGGGCTGGGAAAATGGCGCATAGTCTACCAAATACTTAAAGAAAACATCAATTCTTTATATATAAACTCTTTCAAAATATTGAGGAGAATGTAACACTTTTCAGGTCATTCCGTTAGGCCGGTACTACACTGACACTAACACCGACAACAAACAATACATAGACAGACCATTATCCCTCATCAATATGAATGCAAAAATTCTCAATGAAATACTAGCATACCAAATCCAGTAATATAAAAAGTAATCATATACCACTACCAAGGATAATTTATTTTAAGAATGAAAGATTGTTTTAACATCTGAAAATCAATATAATGCATCATATTGATAGAATGAAAAAAAATCATGCTCCATCTCAGAAGGTACAAAAAAGGATTTGATATTAAAAAATTCAATATCCTTTCATGATAAAAGCATGCAAACAAACTAAGAATAGACAAAGACATTCAAGAGAAACTCACAATAGCATCACATTTAATGTGTTGAAACACTGAATATATTCCCCGAAGATCAGAAACAGGAGCAGGGTGTCTGCTCTCTACTACTTCCATTCACCATTATACTGAGTGTGAATGAGAAACCCTCCTCACAGGCTCATGTGTATGAACACTAGGTCCCCAGTTGGGGACGCTGTCTGGGAAAGTTATGGAGCCTTTTGGAGATGGAGCCTTCCTGGAAGAAGTGCATCACTGGGGGTGTGCTTTGAGAGCTCACCCACTTCCTGTTCCAGCTGTCTGCTTCCTTTATACAGATGAAATGTGACCTCTCTACTTCCTGCTTCTGTTGCCATGCCTTCCCCACTACAATGAACTTTATCCCTCTGGAGCCATAAGTTAAATCCTTTCTTCCTTGAGTTGCTTTTGATCATGGCATTTTATCATGGCATCAGAAAAGTAACTAATACATACAGGTTGTAACCAGAATGATTAAATTAAAAAATTAAATAAAAGGGTTTGGAGAGATGCTCAGCAGTTAAGAGCACTGGCTGTTCTTCCTGAGGACCAAAGTTCAATTCCCAGCACCCACATGGAAGCTCACAACTGTCTGTAACTTCAAGATCTGACACCCTCACACAGACATACATGCAGGCAAAATACCAATGCACATAAAATAAAAATAAATATATTTTTTGTTTTTTTAAGGCAAGGTTTCTTCATATAACAGTCCTGGCTGTCCTGGAACTCACTCTGTAGCCCAGGCTGGCCTTGAACTCACAGAGATTTGCCTGCCTCTGCCTCCTGAGTGCTGGGATTAAAGGCATGCACTACCACTGCCTGGTTAAATAAATTATTTTAAACATTAAGTAGAATACATACAGATTCAAAAGGAAGAAGTAAATTAAATTTCAAAGATGACATGATCTCATACATGAAAGATTCTAAGAAATCCATTAGAAATCTATTAAAAATAATATGTCTAATAATGAGGTTGTAGCCTATGAATTATTTAAAAATGTAATATCATATACTTGTAATAAAATCTGAAATGAAAAATAATACAGGAGTGATGGATAGTGCAAGCTATTCAAAAGGCATCAACAGGAAGATATCAAGCTTGTGGTTAGCCTGGGTGACTTCGTGAGACCATGTCTCCAAATAAAAATTCAAAAAAGAGAGTTAGGTCTGTAGCTCAACAGGTGAGCTCCTGATTGGCATATACAAGGTTCTTTTGATATCCAATGCTGACCACTAATAAAAAAGAAACCAAGTCTATTTAGGACATCATCATGGAAAAATAAAGCAATATGGGCTAGAGAGATGACTTAAAGGGCAAAATACTACCCATACGAGCCTGATGACCTGACTTCCATGCCTGGAATACATGTAGAAAGCAAATATGGTGGTAAACATCTATAATGTCAGTCCTCGTACGAAGACACGGGAGGCAGAGACAGAAGAATCACCTGGACACTTGTGGGCCAGCTGTCTTGGAATTCATTGCTCAGCAACAGAAGCAACAAGATGAAAGGAGAGAACTGACTCCCAAAAGCTGTTGTCCTCATGTCCACATGTGTACCACAATATGCATGCACCTACCTACACACACACACACACACTTGGAGGGCATTGAGGAAGAGTTTCTCTGTGTCTCTGCCTCCCATGTGTTGGGATTAAAGGTGTGCACCACCATGCCTGGTTATAAATATA
The DNA here is from genome assembly GCA_001685075.1 of Bramus lutescens. Lineage (NCBI taxonomy): Eukaryota > Metazoa > Chordata > Mammalia > Rodentia > Cricetidae > Bramus > Bramus lutescens. Next base: position 40,176 of record LOEQ01004287.1, read on the forward strand.
ATTTTTAAAAGAACAAAGAACCTGGGCCTAATCAGGTAGGTGGCAGTGGTGCGCACCTTTAATCACAGCACTCAGGAGGCAGAGTCAGGCAGATCTCTGTGAGTTCAAGGCCAGCTTGGTCTACAGAGCGAGTTCCAGGGCAGTCAAGGATACACAGAGAAACCCTGTATTGACCCCCCCCACACACAGAAAAAATGAACCTGGGCCTGGTTCAAGTCTGTAACCCCAGCTTCTCAGGTGGCTAAAGCAGAAGGATCTCAGGTTCGAGGCCTGTTTGGGCTACAGAATGAGATCAAGTCCAGCCTGTACAATTTAATGAGACCCTATCTCAAAATAAGAAGCACTAAAAGAGGCTGAGAAGAGACTGGGGATATGCTCAGTTAGTAGAATGCCTGCTCAGCATGCATGAAGCCCTGGGTTCAGTCTCCAGCACGGAATAAAACCAGCATGGTGGCACATGAATGTCTTCCCAACACTGGAAAGGTGGAGGCAGAAGAATCAGAAATTCAAGTTTATCTTTGACTACACAAAGAGTTCAGTGCTAGCCTGAGATACATAAGACTTTTCCTTTTAAAAATTAAAATAAAGCTGGGCATGGTGGTACATTCCTTTAGTTGCAGCCTGGTCTACAGAGGATTAAAATAAAACAGAAGGCTGAGACTATTGCTCAATGGTAGCACACTTCATTGGCATGCATAAGATCCTAGGTTCAGTCCGTAGTACCAACACTTCTCCAAAGAGAATAAAACGCACAAAAACAAAGTTAACAAAAGAGGTGCAAAATTTGTATTTTGAAAACCACGAAACATGGAAAAGATAACTATGAAAGCAAGCAGAAAGATATACCATGTTTATGGATTAGAATACTAAATATTATTTAAAAAGCACCCATATTGATATATAGACACAATTCTTGTAACACTTTCCTTTTCTTTGTAGAATCTGACAAAGCCTACATGGAAATTCAGATGGCCCAAAATTGCCAAAGCAACCTTGGAAAAGAACAAAGTTGAAGGACTTACTTGCTGATTTTAAAGCTTCACACAAGTTTTTGATTATTAAAATCTTAATTATCAGCCTTAAAATTAAATATATAAAACAATATAACAGAATCGAGAATCCAAAGGCAAGCCCACTCATCTATTGCCAACTGACTTTGGACAAAGATGACAATTCAATGGCAAAGTCTTTTCAAAAAGTGGTGTTGGGGCAACTGTCTAGGTAAATGCAAAAAAGCAGAGCTGTAATCCATCCTTATGTACACACGAAAGTAAACCTAAGTGTATCAAATACCTATATGTAGCAGCTAAAACTACAAAACTTAAAAGGAAACATAGATATGAGCTCTTGGATTAGATCATGGTTTCTTAGATATGACAATAAAAGAAAAATACAGACAAGTTGAATTTCATTGAAATGTAAAACTTTTTGCTATAAATAGAGGTCAGCACCCAGTGGTGAAGGTAGCCATGAAACTCAGGTGGTTTCCAGGGAATCCTTAGTTTTTTCCCATTCTCCCTTGGCTCCAAGACAATCTCCAGAAAGTGTTTAAGACTCTCCTGTGGTCCAGAGACAGTGTCCCCAGGAGAAGTCAGACCTCAAGGGCCAGAGCTCTGTGTAGCCCAGACTGGCCTCAAACTCGTGACACTCCTATCTCCTCCTCCTTCATCAAACCCTACCAGTAATTTCATGCAGAAAGTGAAGACACCCTAAAGAATACGAGAGCATATTTGCAAGCTATGTATATGATAAGAGACTTGCATCTAAAATGTATAAGCATCTCTTATAAATCAACGAGATAAATAATCCAGAACAAAAGCTGGCAAGGGATCTTAAAAGATGTTTCTCCAAAGAAGATACACAAAAACACACGAGAAGATTTTCAACACACAATCACTAGGGAAACAAATAAAAAATACTACTTCACATCCACTAGTATATCTATAATAATGATGATGATAATGATATAATTAGATACATGTTAGTTAGGATGTGGAGAAACTAGTACCTTCATACATCGCTGAGGAACCCACTTTGGAAAACAGCTTTGCAGTCTTCCAAAACGTTAAACACAGTTACTGCATGATGCAATGCTTTTGTTCCTAGTGATATACCCAAGAGAAATGAAAATATATGTCCACATAAAAACTTAAACAGGGATGTTCGTAGCTGAACTATTTATTCTCGCCCCAAAGTAGAACAATCGAAATGTTCATCAACGAGAGTACATAAACCAATCATACAATAAAAAGTTCTTTGTCGACAAAAATGAAGTACTGATACATCATATGCTATGGATAGATGTTGAAAGCATCAAACTATGTGAAAGAAGATGGCTGCAAAAGGCCACATAATGAACGATCCCGTTTCATGACATCCAGAACAGGCAAATTCACAAAATCAGAAAATCTATCAATGCTTGCCTAAGGCTGGCGAGAGGCTGATAATGGGCACATTAGGGTGATGCTCTGAAATTGGTAATGGTGATAGTTGCATACTCTCTGAAGTTACTTTAGTGCAGTATAAACCCACTGAATTGCACAACTGGAAATGGGTGGATTTTGTGGTGAATACAGGCTTTTGTCTCAATGAAGCTGTTCTGAAACAACAACAGAAAAAGCAAACAAAAAGCCCAACCAAACAACAAGCCTTATAAAGTAGAAGTATACCACAAAACCATACTGAAACATCGACACAAGGTGGGAAAATTTGACTGGGGAACTATGTGACAAGCTGCAAAATCCCAGTGCATTGCAGTAGAGCCCAGACAGTGATCAGATATAAGTAGGCATTGAGCCCACTAAGAATTAAAGTGTTTATTGGGATGCAGAGAAACATGCTTTAGAAGCAAGCACTATACTAAACTCTTACTAGTGTCTGTATTCTGGGTACCATAGTTTAAAAGGAACAAGTGGGGCTGGAGGTAGCAAGGTTGGAGCTTCAAACTCACCCCATCCACCCCCACCCCAATAACCTAAGCTGGAGCCTGGTCTTGTAATCAGCTTACCCGACCCTATACCAGTTTTCACAGCCCAGTCATGATGCTGTAACTTGTGGAAACGGAGATGGCAATTAGTAGAGAGCCCACTGACCAGCTTTGAAAATCGAAATCTACTTGGACCCTCATCGGGTAATTCAGACATCTATCTCCACAGCAATCAATGAGCTCAGACAGCTTCCAAGACTTCCCTGCATCTTAGACGGATGCTCTCTCCTTCTCTGCTTTGTCCAGCCCTTTAGCCTCACATCCATTCCCCAGCTGAACTCCCCAGGCCAGCCACTCTCAATACCATGGCCAGGCTTCCTTCAGTCACACCTTTCCACTTTGGTTCCATTCTACTGCAATGTCACCCAAGGAGCAGAAATCCACTCTCCCGCCCTTAGGTGGGGAGGAGCTCCTTGGATAGAAGCCATACCACCCCACGTCCCTACAGCAGCCTTGACTTTCACTCTGCCCATTGTTTGCTCATGAAGCATTGCGCTTCTCTACTTCACCAGAGTAGACTCATTGGATTCTAAAGATGTATTATCTCAAATTATATTATAAAAGTTTGTAACAGTAGAAAGCAATCACTCATAAGTCCACTTTGTACACACACACACACACATTTATACATTAATACCATTACAGTAATAATATAATTCTACTTAGTAAATCACAGGGATTTTATGATCCTTTTAGAATCACTGTTGTTCTGAAGGAAAAAAATATATATATACATACATTTGTATGTGTATATATGTATACACACACATCAATGTCCCAGACATTGCTCTAGGCACAAACTTAATCTCCATAAGAATCCTGTGAAGCAGATACTATTATTTCCCTCATGTTACAGATAAAGAGATGGAGACACTGAGAGGTCAGAGAGCTTGTCCAAGGTCACACAGATATAATCAAGGCTGCCTAGCACCAGAGTTTGTGTTCACAACTCTTTGGGGAAATTAAAGCAGAATATTTAGCTAGTTATTTATTATTCAGCACTTCCAGATACTCCAGCTGAGGGAAAGAACCCAGAAATCTGCATGCCTAATGGGTTCCCAAGGGATGCTGATGCTAGTGGTGCAAGGACCACTTGCCTTACCCTATGCTGCCTTTGACTGTAACACACAGCTCAGGGCTACCCAGAACCCAAACAGGAGTGGCCAGGAAGGTGGCACAACTTACTACCCACCCTCTCCTCTCATTCCCTCATCCATGCAGGACAGCCATATCACAAGGAGGTCATCTTATTCGTGCTGGCCTCGGACACAATTAGCTAAATGTGATCCCATCCATTAAAGGGATTGATAAATCAGTCCCTGGCTGCGAGGCCGCTCCAACTGCTGCTGAATTAATGCCCATGCTGTCACTTGCCTGGTGCCCGCAGCCAATTGATCTCACAGGCAAATAAGATTAGCTCAAGATTAACTCAGCTGGACTGCCCACAGCCTCCTCTGTCCCCCAAACTTGAGGAAATTCTGGCTTGTTTATGGTAGGAAAAGAAAGCTGTCTTTACAAAAGGAACAGCCTTGTAAAAAAGTAAGGGCTTTACTAAGTCAAGATCAGCTTTAGGACCTGCTGATGGAATCCAGCTCAGCAAATGCTGATTGGTGAACACGGGAAACCAACTGGCTCAGCACTAACCAGAGGAAGATTCATCTTTCTAACCAAGAAACAAATGGTTGGCAAGTTGGGGTAGTTGTGTTTCCAGAGAGGATGGAGCTTTGGAGGTGAATGTCGCTAGCTTTGAGACTGCCTCTACCTAACCCAGCTGTGTGAACTCCCTGAGCTTACGTTTCCTTGTTGATAACTTCCAGAGACGTTAAAGGACCATAGGTCCAAGGTAGTTCCTGGATCCTGGGAAAACCAAGGTAGTTCCTGGATCCTGGGAAAACTAAGAACTGACCCGGGCAGACCTGCAATGACCACTTCCTCACGGATGTGAGGCTGTGCTCGGAGTGGTAGAAGCAGTCAGGACTCGGAGTTAAACAATGATTTTTGTCCTTTTTCAAAATCCCTTAGGTGCAGTTGTAGCTTAATAGTGGAGAGATGACCTAGTATGTGTGAGGACCTAGGTTCAAGCCTCAGCACACATATGTGCAAGAAAGGAAGGACGGATGGAAAGAGAGGAAGGAGAGAGAAAAAGCAAGCAAGCTCATAATATATCTACCGTCACCACTGCTAGGCAGTGAGTGCTTTGAAAAGATGCTCAGCTCTTGCCTTAGGGATAAATGATTATTCTCCCAATGGTGGAATTGCCCAGAGAAAGCATTTTATTATCTACCTGCTTTGAGGATTGCTTTGTGTGATGTCACACCTCCTCCAGCAGCGAGGGACCTCATCCCAACTTAGGGCAACTCCAAGAATCCAGCTCAGAGCTTCCCCTGGCGTTGAGAGGGTGTCAGAGAAGGGGCTTCTTCTGATGGCACTGAGATTACGGCAGCCCATTGGTACACCTCCTTTTCACAGACCAAGACCCCAAGAGCCTCGCCAACAGCCCTCCTGCACTAACGTCAGCCTCACAGCTGACATGGCGGGGAGGGAGGATCGTGGGTTTGAGGTCTCTACTGCTGATGGATGAGGTAGCCCTCTGCCACCTTCCCATTCCCTTTGCCTGCTAATAGTTTCTAGACAACTTCTCTTTGAAAATTTTGTCAACTTTAAACTTTTATCTGTCATGCTTTTCTTGTTCTTACAAAAGTGAGTTTATCACGGTTAGAGATCAAAGCAAACAGATCGAAGTAGGAAACCCCTAACCTGACTCCAGAGGCGAGCACTACTGATACATACCTTGGGTACATCTTTCTGGAAGGTCTCCTGTGTCAAACAAAGATGTGACCATACTGTAAACATCACTCTGCGGTTTGCGTGGGCTCTTCCTTGCTACCTTGATAAATATTTATTGGTTAGTTACTTTGGGAGAACTGAGAGAAGCCTGTGGCAAGTCAGAGACCTTATCCAGCTCCCGCAGGCATCAGACGTGGAGACTGAGGTCCAGAAAGGGGAAGGGCTTTTCTTGGTTCCACACTGAGTGACCATGACAGAGGCTCCTCTGCAGCCACAGGAGATCACCCAGATTACCTTCTGACCTGGCCCTGAGCCCGCATCCTTTCAAATGCCTGACCCAACAAGGGTCAAAGCAGGAAAGAAGCAGGAAGTGGCATGGATATAAAAATAGTGCAAGAAAATGAGGCCACCCCACTAGTGTGCCCGGGTTCGGATCACCTCAAAGGATTCCGGGCTCCACCCTTCGCCAGGAACCCGAGGCTAAGCGTGGAGCTCTCACAGGAGTCTGAAAGCTGTGGACAGAGGATCCCTTTCTGCTGCAGCTATCCCTTCTCTTGTAGCTCTGCCTCTCTCTGTTCCTTGTGCACCAAGCAAAGAAATTTTCTTCTTGAAATCCAGTCACGGATGAGGCTGTGACAAGGAAAAAGTAGGCAAACTGGACTGCATCGACGTCACAAACTCTTGAATTTCAAAGTTGACCATCAAGAAGCGAAATGGCTCACGGTATCTGGGACAGCAGGCAAAGCGATGATGGCACAGGATCAAGGGAGCTGAAATTCCAGCATGGACGGGGAGGAGGGGCTCATGAAGTCCCATCTCTAGTTGAGGAGCTACAGGGAAGTGTTGACTGCTACCAGAGGGACAGGCAGTTTACTTCAGATGCAGCTCCTGGTAGGCTGCCTGTGCTCCAGAGGATGCTCCTGCTCTGCTGTACATCCTGGCAACACTAAGCAGACTCAGTGGGTTTTAAAGAGAGCACATAAAGATGGAGGGGAAAGTGGTGGGGGATAAAGGAGGAACTGGAGGGGAAATGGGGGTTGGATTTGATCAAAATGAATTTTCTGTGTGCATGAAATTCTCCGACAATAAATAGAAAGAGGGAAAAAGGAAAATCAAGGATAACTCAAACAATGAAGAAAATATTTGCCAATCATGTATTTGATAAGGGATTTGTGTCTAGAGTACTGTATATTTTGACAATTCAGTAATAAAAATAAAAAGGGCTGGAGCGATGGCTCAGAAGTTAAGAGCAGAGGACCTGTGGTCAATTCCCAGCACCCATATGGCAGCTCACAACCATTAGTAACTCTAGTTCCAGGGATCCAATGCCCTCTTCTGGCCTCTTCTGACACCAGACTCATGTGTTGCACAGACATAGAGGCATGTGAGGCACCCATANTAAACATAAAATTTTAAATAATAATAATACTAATAATAATAATAATGGAAGTAACAACTGGATATGGCGATGCAAATCTATAATCCCAGTACTTGGGTTGCAGGAATGAGAGCATCATGCATTTAAGGCCAACCTGGGTATGTACAGGGAGTACCAGGCCATCCTGGGCTACAAAGTGAATCCTTGTCTCAAATGACCACTAAACACATGCCAGGAATCCCAAATTCATGGGGAAACGCGAATGAACCACAATGGGAACTGCTTCATAGACATTAGGATGGCCAGCAAGAAGAAACAGCTGATAGCAAGTGTTGGCGAAGGTGAACGGTACAGCTGCTAACAGCCCAGCAGTTCCTCAGACAACTAACCGGAGAGCTCACACATAGCCTCTCCCTAGAACCCCGAGCATCCACCCAAAAGATAGGCAAGCGTTTCGAGCAATGTTGTGTGTAATAGGCAAAACTAACAAACCTCCCGTGGTGGTGTGAATGAGGTGTCCCCCATAGTCTCAGACGTTTGAACACCTGGTCCCCAGTTGATGACACTGAGAGGTGTGGGAAGTGTGGCCTTGCTAGAGGAAGCATGTCACTGGAGGCAGGCTTTGAGGGCTTAAAGACTCACACCAGCTACCCCTATTCAACATCACAGACTCTAACCCTCTGGAACCATAAACCCAGATAATCTTTTTCTTCCCTAAGTTGCCTTGGTCATTGTATTTTGCCACAGCAACAGAAAAGTAAGTAATACAGCACCCAAATGATCATCAAGTGGTAATGGAAAAGGAAAAACAGTAGGGTTTTATTACGCCATGAAAAGAACCAAGTGCTGGGAACCAACACATGGGAACCTTGAAAACACTATGCTAAGTAGCAGAACTCAGTCAAAGGTCCCACATTGTATGATTCTGTTTAGAACTTGGATTTGCCTGTTCTGGACACTTCATCTAAACACAGAGACAGAAAATAGATGGGTGGTTGCCTTAAGGTAGGGGTGGGTGGAAGGGTTGCCAGAAGTGAGAAGCGACTGCTCATGAGTAAAATATGTCCTTTTAGGGATAATAAAAGTCTTTGTCTCAAATGCGGTGACCACTGCATATATCTGGGAACAACATACTAAGAACCATTGGCTTGTATGTCTTAGATAGGTGAGTTGTATGGCGAGCGAGATCTATTTCAAGCTGTTAGTAAAGAAAAAGGCAAATCACATCCCATTGTTCCCCTCCCTGTGTCTCATCACTGTATACTAAGATGCAAGTTCTTTGTACAATCCAGGGTCCGAGTGAGCTTGCCTCTGCTCCCCATCCTCAATCTGACGTCATTGCTTGGATCTTTCTCATTACAAAGGCCTTTTTGCTGCTCCTCAAATATGACAGGACAATTCCAGCGTTAAGACTTTGCATACCTATCCACTCTGCCAGAGACGCTATTTGAATGTGCTCACATACCCCATCAGGAAGGCTTTCTGGGCTTTTGCTATGGTGTCTCCATCCTAGTCACTCGAGCCACGCCCCTCTGCTTTTCGTCACAGCACTCACCACCATCTAAAACTTTTCTGGTTTATTGGTCTTACTATTAAACGACTTGCCTTACCCTGAGGCCAGGGGCCTTGTCTGCCTTGGTTGCCAGCATGTCCATAGTCTGGGGCATGTAATAGATGCCCAGCAAATGTATGTTAGTTGAACAAATACCCACTCCTTCTTCCGAGGAAGATAGACTGACTGACTGATCAGAGTGCCTGCAGCGCTTCCCTGCCACTGAA
>LOEQ01004287.1:60598-71138 GCA_001685075.1 Bramus lutescens
AAATAGAGGGCTGGGGATACACTTTAGCAGTGGGGTACACGGTGCTTGCCTAGCATGTGTGAGGCCCCAGTGGAGGGGGAAGTAGAGGGTGTGGTAGGTATACATCTGTAACCCGAGCATTCTAGAGGCTGAAGCAGAAGGGACACAAGCTAGCATACAGCCTTGGCCACACAGCAAGGTGGTGTCTCATAAACAACACCCTGAGCAACAATGAAGAAGCAGGGCAAGGAATGGGCCAGTATGTATAATGCCATCCTTGATGCACATGCAAAGCACAAACAGGATTATACATGCAGGGAACAAGTCTGTAATGCCACACAAATGACTGTTCTCATTGCTGGCCTCTGGGAAGCGTGTGGAGGACTTGAGAGTGCGGGGAACAACTGCGACCTGTCCTTTTCCTTTGAGATCTTCCAGTACTACTTGAAATGTTAACAAATGGGAGCTTTTCCAATGGAAACTACCAGAACAAAAATAGATAAAATGCATTATTATTTCATACATTAAGATAATGTACTAGAATAGTGTCTATAATCAGACTATTATAGGAAAAAAATCAACCACTTTCTATTTTAAGAGCTGTTTCTTTCTGTGCATCTGTAAACAGCCTTCTTATTTCTTCTTTCTTATTCCTCCTTTGCTGTCTTTTTTTTCCTTCTCCTCCACAAGAATCTGTGAATGAAGAGCCAGTCCCCTTTTGTTGGTCCCTGGCTCCACTCAAGTGGGGCTTTTGGCATGACCAGCAACCTCTGTGTTACGGGGCCTGAGGCAGAGCCCCATGCCCTTGTTAATACCATAGCCAGTCCTATGTACAGGGGGCAGCAAGACCTATCTAGAGAAAAAGCATCCTGCCTCATGACTGTGTCACATTTATATTTACTAGGCCTGCTTAGGGAGAGAAAAGAATAGCAGCCCAGAAAATAGTTTTTTTTTTCCTTTTCTGGTTCAAGGGTCGCCTGGGAAGGGGTAAATGCAGGGGGCAAGATGGCTTGATCCATCTTTAGGAAACCAATTTAATTGCCACCTGCAGTTAAAAATCGCTAAGAGGGTCAAGCATTCTGAAAAGGAGAACTATAGAGGTTGGAGAAAGGAGGAAAGCTCTCTGGCTTCTGGGAAGTAGATGTAACAAGAGATTTGTTTGCTCGGAGGCAAATGGGAATCTCAGTCCTTAGAGTTTAATTGAGAGAGGAAGAAAAGACAAGAGATTCCCACCAATTGTCGGCAGATAATAGCTTCTGAAGGGTGGGCCTGCACAGATTGAGAAATGAAAGCCCTGTTGAGGAGAGTGGGGGACAAGTGGTGTGGGAAAATAGCACCTTTTTATTGCATTAATTCTCAATGCACATGAAACAAACTGTTTCCAATAAAGAGGGGCCTTGGGTGCCTCTCTGGAACCCACTCCCTCCCTGCTTAAAAGAAAGGTTTCAGGAGCTGCGCAGTGAGGAGCAAAAGCCTGCAAAATATGACAATAAATCATTTGGACGACGACCCCTTGGGAACCCGAATGCATGTTTACCTGTAATTATGAGACTCAAGTTTGTCCTTGGCCCTTACCATCTCTTCCCCTTTCAGACCCTCTTGTCTTCCGGCCTCTCAGAACAAAAGCTCCTGGGCTAAAGGTTTGAAAGGAATTCAATTCAAAGAACATCCACTGCCCCCCAGGAGATCTTAGACTCAAGAATGTTTTCCACAGCCTCCCTTAATGAAAACTATGCTATTTTTAAAGTAATATTACATTCAGACCTTGGAAGTGAAGGATTTACCTTTAAAGGGAAATCTGCATTCAACACAAAGCCATGAATATCTGGCTTCATTATTCTTCACAATGGCAAGTTTTTAAAATGCTAACTGGTCCTTGACAATGCAGTCAAACATCTGATTTCTGGACTGAAGGACTAGCATCACCCTGCTCTAAAGAAGGGACATGGAACCTTAAAACAAATCCTCAGCAGCTTTGGGACTGGCTGCTACCCCAAGTGACCCAAGTCATGCACGTGAAGGCAGCCAAAATATCTTCTGTCTGTTCCTCACCCCACCCCCATCCCAACCAATCCCTCTCTCACTCCCATTGATTCTGTTTCCAAAATCTACACATATCTGATCATTTCTTACACTGGCAGTACCACCACTTAATGTAAGCTGCCATCATGGGCAGAAGTCCCCCAAAGTTCTCTCTTCCTGTCTTCTGATTCTACCCAGCAGCCGCAATCATTCGTTTGTCTATCTGTTTATAGGAACCCATTGCTATTCTCCCCATAGACAAGTATTCTACCATTGAGCCATGGCCCCAGCAAAAACAGTCAATTTAGGGAACCAGCTGGAGATGGGCAGGAGCCATCAGGGGAGGGCACTGGAGAAGGGAATGACAGACAACAAAGGATAATGACACATACGAATATTTCATGATCTAACAATTTTTTTGTATGCTAACCTAAAAATCAAGAATAAAATGAACGCAAAAGAATTCAGGCTGATCATGGTGGTGCACACCTTTAATCTTAGCAGCACTGTNACAGGCAGAGGCAGGCAGGATCTCTAAGCCTATAGAAAGAGGTAGTAACAGGCCATCCATGGCTACATAGTGAGATGCTGTCTCAAAAAGTAAATAAGAAGAAAATGATTTTTCTTCCATATCTCTCTTCTGCTTGAACCTTGCATGAGATGATTTTTTAACCAAAGCCTGCATAACCCTCTGGTTTGAAATTGTCATACCAGCAAGGACCCTGTCTGATTTTTGCTCATATTCGTGTCCCCCAGGTTTGGCCTCAGGCCTGGCATAGAGAACACATTTATTTGTTCAGTGAAGGAGTGGATTTCTTTTCTTTTCTTTTTTTCTTCTTTTTGAGGCAAGGTATTACTCTGCAGCTCAGACTGACCTGGAACTCATTCTAGAGCCTAGCAGACACTTGAACTCTTGTTAATCCTCCTGCCTCAGCTCCTGGGTCTAGGAGTTACAGACATGAGCCTGACTCAAGGGGTGAATGTTAAGGACTCACATTCTCACTGCCTTTTAAAGGTAGCCAAAGCTCAGCTGACTCTCAGAGCGACCCCGACACAGCTCTTATTTGTTCTCATTTCACAGGTGAGGAAAGCAAGGCTGAGTATTGCCTACTCTGACGAGAGTTAACGCAGCTCCGAGGGGTCACAATGCCATGCCTTCCCCGCTCCGCATCCTTGGAGAACTACAGAGCTGAGGAAAGTGGTGTGAAGTCATAGCACTTTGATATTTCTTGGCTAAATAAGAGGCCTCTTCACTCAGGCCTTTAGGGCCCGGAGGCCGGTCCTGTGGGGGACTCCCTGCCAGCCAGGCAGCGGACAGATTCTAAATCAGGCTTTCCTGGATGACTTAGAGAGCCACTGTAACTACAGTGACCTTATTTTCTGAATCAAAAATCAGGATTCTTGGTCTGACAAAGAGAATGGAATACTTAAAACTAGGACTTTTCTGGAAATCCAGGTCATGGAGTTGCTGCACCTGTGCTACATGGTAGCTACATAACGGGGACGTCTCAGCAAATTCTGACCCCGCCACTTCAGTTCATTACATCTTGAAAAGATTAAAAATTAAAACCCAAACTTTTCTGGGCTTCACACCAAATTCCTTCCACCTCCACTTTCTCCATGTTTGCTTAATTACTTCCCTTGCTCGCTCATCTTTTCCGTTATCAGCTTTCTTCCTGGTCTGCACAAACAGGTTTCTAGGTCCTGTTACTGATGGATGCCATAAGCAAGCGGTTGAGGGAAATCATAAGTGAAACTGCTTGGGAACCATGGCAACAGGGGCCATGGCAACGGGGGCCAAGCATTGAGAGACAGCTTTCCCCACCTATCCTGGTTTCTGCTTTAGACCAAGTGGTACTGATAAGGCCTGATGGCTTCAGTCTGTCATTCAATTAGGCAACACTGTTTGCAAGAGGCACCATGGCCAAATTCTGGTCCTAGAAAGTGTTAGAATGCTGCTGCTTCACGGTGCCATGTTGGAGTGGTAAACTCACAGCAAAAGATGCGGCCACATCTAAGGCTGGGCAGGACGCTTGCCCCAAGCACTCTTCACATTTGGTTCAATACCCTCAGAGTTCTCCAATGGGCTGACAGGCTCCACTATGAGGGTGACAGTAGTAAAACTCAGGAGCCATCATCCTTGTGAACAAGGAAGGTAAGAATCATGCATCCAAACGATCCATCCCAAGAGCTTATTCCAGTGTCCGCGGAGAAGAGGCTTTCAGAGAATCAGGGTAAGGCCTCTTTCCATGAAAACTATCTACCTCTCCAAAGCAGCAGATGTCAGCGATCCCATGCCTCAGTTTTTGAATCAAGAAAGAAAAAAAAANAAAAAAAAAGGAGCAGCAGAAACACCTTCTGCCTTACCTTTCTTGTCCTCTCATTTTAGATACTGAGCTATTTGAAGCTGTGTAAAAATTTCAGAAGCAAATTCACTTCCCCACATTGGCCCCAGCAGAAGCTTCTGTACCTCCCAGGCTGTACAGAGGAGCTGATGTCCTGAACTGCGTGTCTCTGTCCCACTCGCATACTTACAAAGGTGCCATGTGCGCGCTCACAAATGATAAGCTCTTCCATATTGCTTTGTATATTCTGAACCACGGGCAATTGTACATTACTCTGCTGCAGCTTGCTTTCTCTGCTTCATGGTGTGTTTGTAAGAGCAATCCATACTGATAGGGGTTGTCCTTGTTCAGATGGGCTGCTGGTGTGCAGCGCCCCACTATTGGAACATACAATTTTGTCTCTTCTTCTGTTCTCTCTCTCCCCTTCCTCCCCATCCCCTCTCTAGTCTCAAAACAACATTGGGGGCTGGGGAGATGGCTTTGTTGTTGTGCAAGCATAAGGACCTGACTTGGAATCCCCAGGTTTGTCTCTATTCCTTCCGAGTGCTAAAGAAAGGCTAGCCATCCAGAACTAGACAAGGGTGGGCTCTAGGCTCAGTAAGATACTCTTTCTCAAAAAATAAAATATAGGGGGCAATAGAGGAGGACATTCAATATCAACTTCTGGCCCCCATATGTATTTGTGCACACATGTGCACGTGCACACACACACATACACACACACACCTACATGCACATATGCACACATGTACATACACCTACATTACATGCATACAAAACAGAATCAATGCTGTCATAGCTGGGCATGGTGGTACACACTTGTAACCCCAGGACTTGAGAGGCTAAGACAGGAGGATTGCTATGAGTTCAAGGACAGTCTGGGATACATAAGGAAACTCTGTCTTAAAAAAAAACCAAAACAACAACAAAAAGTGCACAATTGCCGTTGTGAATATTCACAGTGTATTTGATATGGTTCGTGCATATGAGAGTTGCTGTAGCATGAATATGTGGGTAGGGGGTGAGAGTGTAACTTTGATTTTGACACTCTGGTGATTGAACACAGGGCCTTGCGCATGGTAGGCTAGCATTTATCACCAAGCTGCACCTTCAGTCCCTTTCTGAGGGCATTATTTTAGTGCTGAGTCACCGTAATTACTCATGCCCTATTTGATCTAATAGCTGAACTTTCATAAAGTTACACTAGGAAAATACTTACATGGGGGCAAGATAAACGCACAAAAATGCACACGACCCACTGCTAGGAATAGGGTGACTTTGTTGTCACCCTGTATCCATCAAAGGCTGCTGGGGCAGACAAATAACCAGTGAATCACCCACCTCACAGAATGTCATGGACTTTGGGCGAACGAGGACTAAGCAGGCTTTTTAAGCTGCCTGTCCCATTCTGCTGGGCAGAAGAAATAAGGCTGCTTATATCATAGAGCCAGGAACCCTGTAAGTGACCTGCAAATGTCTTTGTGTTATATGGAGAAAGACTTGCTACTGATAGGAGGGGAACAGGCCAGAGTCCCACATCTGCAGGCAAGAAACCTTGCCCAACAATCAAGTCTAAGAAAATGGAGAAATAGTCCAAAGAATATGCTAGAACTGAGGCTGAAGGAACATTGGAGGGAGAGCAAATGCACAAGTATTTGAAAGAACATTGGCAAACAGATGAGATGCCTTCTCTTGTCTCCATGCTAAATCAACTAGCGGGGTGGGGGGGGAAGTCTTCCATTTTACTTTTGAAACAAAGTAAGTAGAAATGGTTGGGGAACTTAGCTGCAAACTTAGCTCAAGACTCACAAGAAGGGGCCAGAGAGATAGCTCAGTAGTTGAGAGCTCTTGTTCTTGTAGAGGACCTAGGTACAGTTCCCAGATGGATGTTTAACAACCACTTATAATACCAGTTCCAAGGGATCTTATTCCATTTTCTGACCTCTATGAATACCAGCATGCATGGGGTGCACAGACATACATAGAGGCAAAACACTCAGGAACATAAAATACATGGCAGCTAACACCCATCTGTCACTCCAGGCCCAGCGGGATTCAATGTCCTCTTCTGGCCTCTGCGAGCACTGCACGCATGTAGTGCACAGACATACATGCAGGCAAAAAAACAACCATGCACATAGAAGAAAAGAAAAAAATCTCAAAAAAACTTATAGGAAATGGGATTATTGTCAAATAAAAAAGAATCTGCATAGCAAAGGAGGTAACAGAGAAAAGAGACAAAACGAAGTAGGAGAACATGGTCACAAACCACATCTCTCACTAGAGGTCCTCAACTTACCTGTAAAACAAACAAGGCAAACCCCCAACTCACACAATTTAAATATGGACAAAAATTGGGGCTGCAGAGGTTAAGAGCATGTGCTGTTCTTGCCGAGGACCTCGGTTGAGTTCCCATCCGTACTGTGATGGAGTGTGTAAGAAGACAGTCCCGAAGCTGAGTTCTAGAAGGATCCAAAGACTGCCACCAGCTTCAGGTGAGGCCAAAGGCTACCAACAGTTCTGACATAGGGACGGGTTCACGACAGTTCTGACACAGGGACGGGTTCTGACACAGGGACGGGTTCACGACAGTTCTGACATAGGGACGGGTTCACGACAGTTCTGACATAGGGATATGTTCATGGCAGCATTCAGTGGAAGCATCTGTAAGCACAAAGGTGTGCAGGCAGGGTGGTCTCAGCCCCAGGTGGAGAGACACATTCTGGCTGGCACGAAGGGGAAGGATACTTAAGAAGACTTTTCCAAACTCTAGCCAAATTTCAGATGCTTCTGGAAGATGTC
The DNA here is from genome assembly GCA_001685075.1 of Bramus lutescens. NCBI lineage: Eukaryota > Metazoa > Chordata > Mammalia > Rodentia > Cricetidae > Bramus > Bramus lutescens. The sequence goes on from LOEQ01004287.1 coordinate 67,747, forward strand.
CTAGGAAATATAAGGTAGATTACCACCCTCAAGCTGAGAGCATCAAAAGGTGCATTTTGAAAAGGCAGAGGACGTGACACTCTGTCAGGTTCTCAAAGGGCAGGGCCCAGTTCATCTGGATGCTAAAAGCTGGAATTGCAGGCCATTGTGGGAGCTGGGAACCAATTCAGGTCCTCTGCAAGAACAGTATGTCCTCTTAACTGTGGAGCCATCTCTCTAGGCTCCCTTTTTTAAAGAAGTATTTCCAAGTGCAGAATGCAATGTCATTAATTAGATGCACAATGCTGTAAAATGATCAGTACTATCTATATTTATTTTTTCATCATTTCAAACTGAAATTATGTATCTATCAAGCAGTAATTTCCATGCCTGGGAGTTTACTTAGTGGGCTAAGCTCATGCTCCAAGCCTGATGATCTCCATTTGCTCCTAGAACCCACAGCAGAGAGGAAGGAGAGAGCTGACTCCCATAAATTGTTCTCTGACTTCCACATGTGCACATACACATACATGCATGTGTGTGCCCCCCACACTACAAACTAAATAAACAAATATCTGCCTTTTAAAAGAGCGGTAATTTTCCATTCTTACGTTCTCCTAAGCCCAGGTAATTTCTAATCTACTCCCCTATGAATCTGCATATTCAAGATACTTCATATAAATGGGATTACACAAAATTTGTTCTTTGTGTCTTGCTTCTATGAGTTAGGGCAATGTCGAGACTTATGCATATTATAGCGTGTGTTAGAACTTCATTTTATGACCAAATAATATTCCACTTTATGCATATAGCACATTATTTTATCTCTTCAAATCCTAATAGACAGTTGGGTTGTTCTGAACTTTCCATCATGAATACTGCTGCCATGAACATTCACGCACAGATATCTGCTCAAGTGTCTTTAATTCTTTGGTGCTGGTACCTGCATGTGGCACTTCTAGGTTACGTGGTAGTTCTGCATTAACTTTTGGGGAACTGCAAAGTCCCCTTTTCAACAAGGCTACACTCCTTCTGCTCCATCCATGGGTACAGCTTGCACCTAAAGAAATTGGCCCTAGATCTTCTGCAAGAACAGCCACTTTAACCACTGAACCATCTCTCCAGTCACTTTTGAGGTAATTCTATGTTTAACTCTCATGTCTTTTTCTTTTTGCACGTGCATGTGTGTGTGCATGTTCACGTGTGTGGGCAGGAGTATATATGCATGCATGTGTGTGGAAGCCAGTGGTTGAATCTGGGTGTCTTCCTTGATCTCTCTTCACTTTGTATATTGAGGCAGAGTCTCTCGTGAACCTAGAGCTCAATGATTTTGCTAGTCAACAGTCAGCTTGCTGTGGTGTTTATAAATAGGCGGCCACACCAACTTGCCATTTACGTGGCTGCCGGGGAGTCTAACTCGGGTCCTCACACTAGCACGGTAATGCAACCACTGCATCAGCTCCACAGTGCCTATTCAGTTTTTCCAAACCAGCTTTACCATGATACTGGCTCCTTCATCAGTAAGCTAAACAAATCTCTGACATCTGATCACAACATATTTTTGAATGAGTTCATGTTTTAACTCTTTGGAAGTTACACTTCGATAAGGATCATTTATTTTCTTTGCTAATCTTTAAAGCCCAACGCTGACCCTTGATTTTCGCCTTGGCCCCCATTGCTTACCGTAGGCTCCCTACAAGGAAGTAAAGGAAATGAGCCCTCCACCCTGCTTAACCAAAACAGCAGCAGAGTATCTTGGTAGTTCCAAAGAGAAAGGAAATTTAAATCAGGGTCCTGTGACAGTGTGGGAAATGAAGTCATGTGAAATTCAGGCAGAGCCACGGAACGTGTGCATTTGCTTCTGCTGGGAACACATGAAGACTTTTCCCCCTGTGAACATAGACGGGCTCGTGGGTCTGTCTGTTAGGGAAACTCTAGAGAAAAGCTTCGCTTTAGATAAACCCGGAGACCAGGCACACAACCATTAAACTCAATGGATGACATGGATCAGTTCTCTTTGTTCCACCTCAAGACTTATGCTCACTGGCATTTGAGGGGAGGAGACAGACAGTCTGAAGAATTTGTCAGGCACAGAATGAAAAGAAAGACATAGGCTTGGCCTGGGGTCTGAAGAGGGGGCTGGACACAAGAGGGAAAGAGCACAGACATGGGGCGGTGGGGAAGGAACTGAGAGAGCCCAGCTCCTTGGTGGTCTCTAAAGTATAAAATCCCTTCAACAAGAACGTTCTCCTGGGCAGGTGAGATGCTTCAGCCAGTAAGGGCACTTGCAACCAATCCTGATGACCTGAGTTTGATCCTCGGAGCCCACATAATGGACAGAAAGAAATGACACCCACAATTTGCCCTCTGTCCTTTAAGTGTGCATCATGGTATCTCCAACCCCCATAAAAAACGAAAAAAAAATTAAGAAAAAAGAGAAAGTGTTCACAGAGTACTAATCACACATAAAATCAGATGTATTCTTGAGCTCATATATTTTTCATGTTTCAAACCAAGAACATCTGCTTTTGGGGAAGGCTGAAAAATTATAAAACCTCCATTTCTCCCCTCACAGCTTAAAAGGAAGTAACTGGATTTTGATGACAATTTTCTCACTTTTGAGACAAGATATGGAAGAACAGATGAATGCAACGGGAGAATTTCACAGGTGGTTAAGAATGTGCAGGAAAAAGAAAAGCAGAATAAAAAAGAATGTCACTGATAGAAATATGATCTGAATATATCTATTTCTGAGCTGCGTATCAGGCAGGTTAAGAAAACAAAGGTGGAAAACGGCTTTCTTCTGACACCGCTCTTTTGCTATCTTGCAGGCTCATGCCAAGATGAAATATTCGTAATGAGCACTTTGCAAACTGCAGAGGACTGCATGTGTCTTTGAGAGGGCAGGCAATGCTGGGGAGAGGGCACAGGCTGTGACAGCACACTGTGCAGGAGGCGTCCCAGCTTGGGGGAAATCTGACCTGCAGTGAGGACTGAAGCAAACCTCTGGATCTCACTCTGCACCTGTGTAGATTGAGGCCAACAACCACGCTTCAAGGGAAGACCCAGATAATAAGGTCTCCAGGAGAGAGGCAGGAGCAAAGCGTTACATTAAGGCAGCCAGGTCTTTTGGCACACAACACAGGGGGAGCACATAGCACACTGCTTTCAATAGTTCCTTTAACGATTTTTTTTTTTTGCCCCAGTTATACCAGAAGCTCCTTGTGACTTTCTTGTCTCTACGTCCTCTCAGCACAGGGACAGGAACATCATACCCAGGGCTACTAGGTCCTGCCACCACGTGCTTTTTTTTAAAAAAAATTTTATTTATTTATTATAGATATAATATTCTGTCTGTGTTATGCCTGCAGGCCAGAAGAGGGCACCAGACCCCATTACAGATGGTTGTGAGC
>LOEQ01004287.1:174632-187541 GCA_001685075.1 Bramus lutescens
ATGGGGGGGGGTGGAAGGGGGACGAAACGGGCTGTCACAGTGCACAACTAGAGCACACATGTGCTTGACACAGGCATTTGAAGTGAATTTCATGCACTCATCAACAAACGCCTCGGTGGGCCTCTTAGACCTGAGTGCAAATTCGAGACTCTTGTGGAAGACAAGAAGTTGGGAAATTGGAAGATTTATCCAAGGCCACTCATGGAGCTAGTGAAGGAGACCCTGCCCAGCTATTTGACAAAGTACATCCAACAATGGCTCTTTCACACACAAAACCATGCAATTTATCTTTAATTATGTTGTTTGTGACACTGGGATGGCCTCGACAGTCCTCTGGGTGCTAGATAAAGCACTCTACCACCGAGGGATTGCCCCCAGTGCACCATGTCTTTGTCACACTAATTCTTTCATTCCCTCCTCAAATATGTCCTGACCCCACCACATCCTAAGAAACCTTCCATGCAACCATAGTTCTCTGTCCACTAGAGGATGGCAAGAGCTGAGCCAGGAGGTAGCCTGAGGGCAGGTAGTGTGGACTGTCAAGTGTCAAACTGAGGCATTTGGATTTTATGAGAGAAGATGCGCAGCAGCCTTGGAGAAGTCTGCAGACAGCTGTTCTGGAGGCAGCTAGTAGAGGTGAGGAGATGAACTGGGGCCACACTGTGGGAATGGAGGATTTTGGAGGTACAGTGGAGTTGATAAGCCAGGGGCCAAGAAGAAGGACTGAACAAAGAGATAGACGGAGATGTGACCAAGGTGGGTGGATGTCTAGAGTCTCAACAGAGAGGAAGAACCCAGTGGTCCAGGGATGTGGGGAGCAGATGTTTGGATGTCTTTCTATGATAGCAGCATGAAGGTGAGTAAGAATCTAGATAGTCTGTTTTATGCTATTGCAGCCTCTCCCCCCTCTGTATGGAAAATTGAGCCTGGGCCTTCTAACCTCTGGACTCTTTTATATGCCTGGAAGTGACCCCTGGGGGAATCCCACTCAGAGCCTCCGGTTGAAATGGTCTGCCAATTTGACAAATAGTAATCAAATAAATAACTAAAATACATTACCACCCCTGGCCTCTTTTTGTCCCTCACTCCAAAACAGCTCTGTGGGAAAGGCAGTTTGGGAATTTCCCACATGTGTCTATGACTACAACGCCAGAGCCATGCTCTGAGTCAGTTGTAACCTTCAAAATTCAGAGTTTGCTTCCTATCAAAGGCAGCATGACCGGGAGAAACACGGCGGTGCTATCAAATGGCTCCCAGTGTCGCCTCAGTCACCACCCGGGATTTCTGTGCTGGCTTTCCAAATCCAAGGCCTAGGCACAGGCAGAGAGGGAGGCCCATAAGGATGCAGCTAAAGCCAGTCATCTCAGCAGATGGCCCGCTTCCTCCACCCCAGGGACAGTGCGATTGCCTTTACTTCCCGCTTAAGCTGCCCTTCCCTTTGTCCCCTGGTGAGTGAGCCAGAATCGCCATGGGGTTCCAAAAATAGATAATGACTTTCAGCCCAAACTTTGGTCCTAGAAAGGGGACTCAAAATGCTGTAGATGAAAGCAAAGCTGGAGGAATCATGGGCCTCTGGGAAAAGGATAGGGACTTCGGAGTCTAACTTTGATTCTGATCCAGCTTGGGTCCCTACCAGATGTGTGGTTTGGTCACTGTTTTCTCATGTCTCAAATCCCAAGGATGTGACTGCATTCTCAAGATTGCCATGAGGCGTAGCCCTGACAATAGTACCTGCTCAGTAAAAGCCTGCTTTTTACGACAAGGGCTTTTGAAAATAAGGACGGGACAGGAGTGGTAGCTCCCACCTGAAATCCTGGCACTCAGGAAGGAGAAGCAGGAGGATCAGGAGTTCAAGGTCATCCTCGAGCAATATGGAGGCCAACCTGGACTACATGAGGCCTTGTCTCAAAACACTAAAATGAAAAAAAAATAAGGATCAAATGTTTTACTAAAATACTTCCTGGTGAGAGGGCTGGATGGAGAAGGAGCCGAAGGAAAGGAGAAGGGACCAGTATCTTACCTCATCAAGCAGGGCTTGAGCCGCTGACAGAAACAGAAAGGTGTTCCTAGGGTGAGCAGGAAAGGACTGAAAATGATGAGGGATGACAATGACATTAAATCCTCAACTGGCTTAGCGGAAGTCAACAGATTGCTCCAAATTGGTAAAGGAGCAAACAACAGTTGAGACGCTTCATTTAGAGAAACGGCAAACTAAAGTTCTTGACGGCCTTGGAGAGAAAGGACCTGATGTGAGGGCTACCACAGGCTATTGTTGTTTCTCTCTACGAGTATGTTCAACTCTGGTTTCTTCAAGTCCAACCAGGAATAATACGGAAGTCTAGGGCGGCAGTCACTGTCTAGGATTTTACCGTTAGTGCCACAGGTGTGCCAGCCCCCTTTCTATCATGCCGCAGAAGTCCCTCATCTGAGGCAAGTCAAAACCTAAAAGTGGGGGGAAATTTTGTCAAGGCTAATTCCTCCAAGAATCCCCTGCTTTTTGTGTCAGTGGCCTGAGATTCAGGTCAACTTGAGAAGGCCTTCATCAGACAGAGTCTCCAGTGGGAAAGCTTAGCATTCTGCCCTGGGCCCCTTGTACAATGGGTACGTCACATAAGCTAGCTGGCAAGCCTGGTGCTGACATTCTGGTGTGCTGGTATATGTTGCATGCAGTCTTTATAACTCCGCCCCTCTCCTGCAGCCCTGCCTGCAAAGAGAAATAGATGGTAAAATTTCTCTAAACTGGCCTCACCCAGAAAGATCATTGCTGCCTAATCTGTACTCAGCAATTGTGTCCAATAAGAATGCAAGACCTTTTCAAAGGACAGTAAATTCAAATTTCATCTTTGGCTGGGAAAACCAGAGGGAGAATTTTGCCTATGTGACAGCTTTGGCCAGGCCAGAACTGGAATCTTCTGAAGCACCATTATACATATGCAGACACGCACATATGAAGCACACATACACATACAATATAGTCACAATAGCTAAAGGAAACCCAATTCCTACAGAGATACCTTTTGGTGACTCCTTGTCAGGTCAACCATGGTGGCTCTGGATAGTCCTTTCCCTCCTTAAAAAAAACAGTTTTATTAAGATATAATTCACATGCTGCTCTTGTACCAATAATGTTCCCAAACGTCTGAGTTAAAGGCTTGGTCCCTAGTGTCTTACCCTTCAGAAAATGTCGGAGAGTTCTAATTGCTCCACATCTCTATCAACACCTTTTATTGTCTGTCTACTAGATTATATCCATCCTGGGTGGTGATGTGGATCAATCATAGAGCTCGTGCCTAATGTGCACAAGGCCCAGTGTTCAAACCCCAAAGCCACAAAAAAAAGCACAAAAAAAGATTATAGTCATCTTATTAGATGTGAAGTGGTACTTCATGTGGTTAAGACTCAAGTTTCTCTCAAGGATAATGATGTTTAGTGTTTTTATGTTTGTTAGTCTTTTTTTGTATATCTTCTTAGGGTACAATCTGTTTGGATCCTTTGCTATTTTTTTAAAGATTTATTTATTTATTTTATATATGAGTGCTTTAACCGCATGCACACCTTCATGCCAGAAGAGGGCATCAGATCCCCCTAGAGATGATTGTGAGCCAAAATGTGGTTGCTGGGAACTGAACTCAGAACCTCTGGAAGAACAGTCAGTGCTCTTAACGGATGTGTCGTCTCTTGAATTCATGGTTCTCCTGCTGTAGCCACTCAACTGCTGGAATCACAGGCATAAACCACCAACACTTAATTTAAGCCTATACTTTTCTTCTGAGACAGGATCTCATTATGTAGCTAAGGCTGGTCTGGTACCTATTATGTACTCTAGTATGGCCCCAAATTCACAGCAATCCTCCTGCCTCCTTTGGCCTGCCAAGTACTAGGATTATAAATGTGGACTACCACTTCTGGTTTATACCTAAGTATAAAAGCAAGATTAAACAGCTAAAGCAAACTAAGTGTGAAAGGGGTTTGAGTGTGACATTTTCCCACACCCAGAGAATGGGCTTTATCACATTCACCCTCATTACCTCCTTTTCCCACTCCCTGGATTCTGTTTTCTTAATAGTCATCTTCTATTTCCATTTCTTCTTTATCTAGATTCTATATATGAGAGAAAAATATGTGATTCTCATCTTCAGTAAAATGAAAATCATGAATTTCATCCTTCTCCTGAAAATAAGTGGCTTCTTCTTCTTCACGGCTGGGGAATATCCCATTGTGCATATTTACCAATTTCATTTTTCTTTTAGTGACAGGCCCTCATTAAATGGCTTGCCTTGAACTCACTCTACAGCCAGCTAGGTTCTAATCTTCCTCCTTCAGTCCCTAGAATATATAAGATTAGAGTCTTGTGCCATTAAGATTGACTCAGCACATTTCTTTGTCCCATTACCCATTGATGGGTATCTAGGCTGCTATCATGTACAGAGCTGCACCAAACACAGGGATGCAGGTATACCTCCATTGTGTGCTGGCTTTGAGTCCCTTGACATTTACCCAAGGGTGTCTAGACATAGTCTGCTGAGAGGTTCCCATAGAAAAAGGTGGGAGATAGTGTAGTGATCTGCATACATTAAAGCAGTTTTGCATTCCTTGGGGAGATGGTTCTTGATCAAGATGAGTGTTCATTTGATCATTTGGGTTGAGTTTGCCTTTAAGACACTTTTCATCCATGTTCAGGAAAGTGGTCTGTAACTTTGTTTTGGATGTGACTTTGTATGTTTTATTATCAACCAGGAATGAGTCTGGAAGGATACTTTCTTGTCCTTCCATTTTTTTGAGTAGTTTAAGTAAACTTGGTGCTAATTCTTCTTTTAAAAGTCTGGGAGAATTCCCAAGAGAAAGAAGCCATCCTCTGTGGGCTTTTCTCTGTTGGGAGACCATTTCACATTCTTCATTGTGCCCTTTGAAGCTCTTTCTTTTTTCACTTTTGACAAAGTTCAATGTATCTAATTTTTTCTTTGTCACTTGTGCCTTTGGTGTCATATCTAAGAAGTCAATGCCTACTCAAGGTTAGGGAGATTTATGCTACCTTCTAAGAGTTTTAAAGCTTTAGTTCTTCCATGTACCCCTTTGATCAATCCATTTTGAGTTAACTTTTGCACATAGGGTCCACCTTTACTCTGCCCCTTCCCTCTGGATTCTCCCTTTTACTTCTGGGAGCAACAGCCTGGTTTTCTTACAGTGAAGAATGGAATCTACCTCTAGGTGGAGACATGCATGAGCATGTGCTCCTCAAGTGCTAGGCCAGTTGGTAAGGCCAAGGGCCTACCTAAGGGATCATTTATAGGATGGTGGGGTCACCAGAAGGTGATGTGCTTTTCCTTCCCAGGATTCCCACCCACTAATGCAGCTGCTACGAGAGACACCAAGGTGTAACTCTTCCTTTTCTTCTTGACTGTCTTTTTCTTTTGGGTCTTGGCCAGAGTCTAAGGATGCCTTTAAACTCCCTGGTACTTTGGTCTTTCTTAACTCTTTCTTTTAAAGGTCCTCTTCTGCCATGGGGCTGCCCACTGCCACTGGCTAATCTCCATGCCAGTGGATCTCAAATGGCATCCCCACCACCACCATTTACTTCTCCACATCCTCCCAAGGGCACTTTCAAGATTTGAAGCTTACCTACACTGGGATTTTTCTTTTCAGCTCCCCAGTGCTTTGAGCTTCCTCTCTCTTCTTTTTCTCCCTGGCATGTGGCTAACTTCTTTGTCAGCTTGTCTCAAAGGGGGTGACTTTCCCTCCTTCTGGTCTCCATTCTCCTCCTCCAGGAAGCTGCAAGATTTCCAGTTTGTCTGCGCTGGGGATTTTCTTTTAAACTCTGATAAACTGTCCTTGAGCTTTAATTTGAGTTCATTCTCAGGTTCTTTTATTAACAAGAGAACTCTGACTTCCCTGGAATTGTATGGTGGCTCAACCAGGACTCCCCCAGATTTCCAACAACACTTCTTTCTTGCCTTCTAATGTGTTAATCAGCAGAGAAAACTGACTTGCTCCAGTACCATTAGACATCAGTTGGGTATTGGAATTAAGCAAAATCATGATTTATAATAACAGGAAATGTCTTCAATTAGGACTTTGTTGGTACTCACCTACTGTGATAATTTGAATGAGAATATTTCTCATAAGCTCTGGCATCTAGATATTTGAGCCCCAGTTGATGTCACTGTATAGGGAGGTTTAGGAGGTGTGGCCTTGCTGGAGGAATTACATCACTAAGGGCATGCTGTGAGGTTTCGAAAGCCTCCATATTCCCAGTCTGATTTCTGCTTGCAGTTTGAGATGTGAGCTCTCAACTCTCAGCTTCCAGCTCCGGCCACCATGTCTGTCCATGATGCCATGCTGTCTCACTAATTATGGATACCCAATGCACTGGAATCGTAAACCCCAATAAGCCCTTCCTTCTATAGATGCCTCGGTCATGGTGTTTTAAAACAGCAGTAGAAAAGGAACTAATCCACCAATGCTACCTCTTCAATTTTATAGTAAACCTTCAAAGTGAGACAGATGAACTTGCCCCGTGCTCCACAACTGACAAGAGACAGGGGACCCTCTGTGCACTGGACCCCGTTTATCCCCAAAGCTCCAAGTCTCAGTGCTACAGGATTGCAGAAATGCAGAAGTAAGCATCATTCTGCCTATTGATCCTTGCACACTCGTTATCTTTATGTGTGTGTATGTGTTAAGTAATAAGTGCTTCAGATGCATGGGAGGAGAGCTATATGAGTACAGTTTGTGTCGTACATGGCTATGATTGGACAGAATGTGAGGCCAGAATAGGCTGAAGGATGCCAGAGCCATGACTAACCTAATAGCAATATAAATGCAACCTCATTATTCATTGCCATTTTGGTTTGGGTTGGGTTTTGGTACTGGGCCTTGCTCTGTAGCCTGGGATGACCTGGAATTCATAATCCTACTACCCTAGACTTCCCATGCACTGGGGTTCAGTGGGTGGACCACTTCACCCAGCCCAAACCCCGCTCAGCATTGAGTAGGGGATGAATTAACACCTTCATACTTGGTGTGGTATGCCCCTCTACACCTCCACTGCTGAATAAAACAGCCTGGGAAGCTTTTCTTCTTTGAGACTACAGAATGGGGCCAAGAGTCTGACAATATGAGGGAGATTTCCAAGTAGCTGTTCTAAGAGTCTTGGCGCCAAGTGAGAGCCCCATGGCTGAGTTTGGGACTAAAGCACCCAAGGGTGGGGGCTGGTAAAGCTAGGAGGAGCGGGATCCCTTCTTGAGGCATGTACTTCAATCGGAGGCTTGTAATGCATGGCAAAGTGAGGCAGAAACCAGAAAAGGAAACCCAGAGGCAAAGCTTCAAGCAGACCTCATGATTTCTTAATTCGCTTCCTATTCTATTAATGATAGCTATTTAAATCAAGACTTACTATGTGCCAACTGCTGTACTAAACACTTCATATGTAGTAACACATTTACTCTTATGACAACCCCATGCTGCAGATACTTTTTAAAATCAATTATTCATTTATTTTTATGTTATGGACATTGGTGTTTTGCCTGCATGTATGTCTGCAGGTGGGATCCCTTGGAACTAGTGTGATAGGCAGTTGTGGGTGCTGGGAATTGAACCCGGGTCTTCTGTGAGAACAGAGTACTCTTTACTGCCACATCTTCTCTCCAGCCCTGCTCCTAGGTTCTTGGGGAGAAAAAGAATAATTGTCAACTCTTCAAAATGGGACAATTTACCTTAATATTTGGGTTGCTTTCCTTTCTTATTCAACCAGTGGTTTGAGCAGCACCAAGTAGATGCTTCAATTGGGCACGGCGGGCGGGTCCAGCTTGCAGGCTTTTCCTTCGACTCTACACAGGACCAGCTCTGTCATTTTAGTTGACTAGAGAAGAGGAGCCCTGCCTTTTATCAAGCTTCAAACCTGGATTCTGGGGGAGGATGGGTATGAAGGGACTCCTGCTGTCTCTATAAAGAGTACTCAAGGCCAAGAGAGGAGAAAAGGCTCTTTTGGAAAGAGGCCCAGAATAAGCCTTGAGATGTTGGTATGACGAGGGAGGTCAAAGGTCAAGGAGGTGATGTCTTCATGGTGGCCAGGCTGTTTAGAGAAGGAAGGGGAGGTATTTACTGATGGAGGAAGAGTGGAAGGAGGAGAAGAGGGACTTGGGGAGAGACAGGGATGGGGGAACAGATAGGCAGGGAAGTGAGAAGGCAGTGTCTAAATTCATGATATTCTGGAAAAAGCTAAGAGGCCCCACTGCAGATGTGCTGGGAAGCTGTGGGAGGAAAGGCTGTGCTCAGAATAGAGAGATAAAGGGGGGGGGATTTTGATACAAATGTGCTCAGGGAGAGTGCATGAGTGGAGGTCAGGCTCAGAGAGGGAGAGGTTAGGGCACCCCTGTAGTGGTCACAGCCTGCTAGTCCTCAGTGTGTCCCTAGCCATCAATCCTGAACAAAAGGCAAGTAAGGGAGTGTCCCCAGGGATCAGGTGAGTGAGTCACTGTTTACCCCTTCAGCCATGGTAGCCCCGAAGCCAGGGAAAACGGCCATCTTCTCAGGACATCGAGGCTGTTGGGAACTGGGACACACAGGATGAATAATGGGGGACAGAAGCAAAGGCTGCTAGGGCTGTCTTCTCTTTGACACATTGCCCTTTGTCACAACTGGCCATTCTCTTGAACAAATTGTGGGGCTGAGGAGAGGCCCAGTTGGGGAGCCAGTTATCCAGTCAGAAGGCACCTTTCCCAGGGGCACCACCTCGCCGCATGCTCCAGGGAGGCAGGAGCAAGTGAGGCAGAGAGAAGGGACAAGGCCTCCCCAGCCGCCAAGCAGTTCAGAGGCACAGGGGTGCCACACTGTACCCATCTACTGCACAGCCGACTGTACTTTGCAGCCTGTCCTATGTGCTTCTAGAAACCAGAAGGGGGCTATTTTGTGTTCTTGCCAATATTTATTAAAGACAATTTCCCCCACCCACCTTCATAAAAATGAAATTGGAATTTCAGCGCTGTAGTTGTATTAACAGGGAAGAAGTCCCAACATAACCCCCAAGCAGTTCCCAAGGATGAGATTCTTTCTGCTGTTCCGGGTTTAGAGTGATTTACACATAATTACTAGTGCTTCCCCTCTGATTAGCTTCTGCTTTCTGGAGAGCAGCTCCTCTGCGAAGCACCTCCAATGATGTTTTCAGCTGGTTTTTGAAATAAGCCTTAGATTGGAAACCTAGTTTATCATTTTGTGTGCTTTCTTTTGCGCCTGCATGAAATCCCAGATCTGGACTTGATTGAATTCTAGGAGAGATAATATGTGGCAGAGTCTCCAACCAAAGAAACATTTTTCCACTGGAAAAGTGCAAAGGGCTGGGACTTCCAGGATGACTGTGTGGGAAGCTCATTTTTCTCTCCAGGGAAAGAGGCAAAACATTTCAAAGCACCTATTTAGAGCCTCTGGCAATTGTCCTCAGAGTACAGACCAACAGAGAAGTATTTATTCAAGGAAATCTACTAAATGCCAGCAAGGACCTTGAGACCGTGGCATCTACACCACAGTCCACAACAGTTCTCCCCAGTGACCCTATGTGACTGACTCCGTGTGACTATTCTGGGCGGGCAAGGCCAAGAAAACACCATTTGCTCTTCCTTACCTCCCAGTCTAATGGTGACAACTCTACCCCAGCATCATCATCTCTCTGGGTCAGTGTGACAGACACTCCTTTTTAGGTGAAGCAGCCTCTCCCCTACACAAACCCCACTAACATGGCAGAAGTTGTGTCCTAGGTCCTGCAGGCAGGCCAAGCACACTGGCCTCAATCATTCCCAGCCTACTCATAGGATGGAGGGTCGAATAGACCAGGCAAGAAGGACTGGTACTACTATTGTCTTCTCAGTGTCCATTCACAGGGCAAGAGGTATCAGTCTGGGAAATGCAGAACCGGCCCCATCACCAGCTCCAGTATAGTGGCCTAACAGGCCCTTCAGGCAGGTGGTAGGATGGAGAGTTTCATAGTTCTGCCCTACGGAAAATGATTATTTAGAAGAGACCACAGAGAAGTTCACATGTAAGAGCATTGTTGAAAACAATGGAGACCTTAGCCATGGGCAATTGAGAGGAGGCTGGCTGGTAGCTATATGAAACTAGTGGTGACAGAAAAAAAATGGCAGGTTAGTCAGAGAAGCACCAGAGAAAACTTAGGAGAAAGAGAGCTACTCAGACACCTCAGGGCATGGTATCAACCGCCTTAGACCTGAAAGGCTGTCTGCTTGCACAGGCTGTTGTTGTGGGGTATTTGTACACTGTGTGATGACACATTGCTGGGATTGGTGCAAGAAAAGGCTGAATGGTAGATAGCTAGGCGGGAGGTATAGGTGGGATTTCCTCAGAGAGAAAGGAAGAGGAGGAGGAATCTTAGGTGCACAGGAGATACCAGGAACCACACATGGAGATGAAACAGGAGGTACAAGATGGAAGAGAGGCAACACTACATGGCAGAATGTAGATTAATATAAATTGGTTAATTTAAGTTATAAGAGCTGGTGTAACAAGCCTAAGCTAAGACTGGGATTTCGTAATGAATAAGAAGTCTCCATGTTGCTATTTGGGAGCTGGCTGGTGGGATAGAGAAAGACTCATTACAGCCTGCAACAGTGAGACAGGGCATGGGGCAGACTTGGACACAGTCTCAAACCACATGCAGATGAACGGATGCCTTACCAGCCCACAACCTCTGATCTGACCCTGATGGAAGAATTAGCTGCTTCCACTCAGGAAGCCAGCTCCACTCTTGTGAAGCCAGGCTTTATAGCTAAACCACACTGATCCCTGGCAGTCTTGAAGACTGGGTATGCCTAAGATTCCATCCCTTTGAAGAATGACTTGGGAGAGAACGTTTAGGCTACTTGTTTCTGGTTGAACAGGGGACACATTTCAAAGCTTCCCAACTTGAGATGACAGGGGCCAAGCCATACCACTCACCTGCACAAGGAAACATAGAAGAGATTTTTTGATCTGAACAAGCGACAAAATATATACAGCCTCAGAGATAAATGGGACACCATTAAGTGTACCAGCACATGTACACAAGGAGGAAGAACAGACAATGTTAGAAAAAAATCCCAAACCAAAGCAAACAAGAAAACCCAACCTAATTTGATGGAAAATACTAATAGCACATCCAGTTCAATGAACTGCAAGAAACATAAAGACACATCAAAATTATTGAAATACCGAACTGTTCAAACACCAAGAGAAAATCTTAAAGTAAGAAAAAAGTCAATGCATCACACATGTACAAGGAAACCCCAGTAACATGAAGTAACAGTTAACTTCTCAACAGAGCCACGAGAGGGCAAGAGGACATGATGCAGCCAAAGTGCTAAAAGAAAAAATAAAACGGTTAATCATTAAACCCAATAAAAGCACATTTTATAAACGAAGGCAAACGAAAGACCCCAGGAAAACAAAGCCGAAAGAATGCTCTGCCAGCGTCCATGCTTTCTAAAACTACTAAAGGAAGCATTTCACACCGACAGGGCATGACGTCCAACAACACTGTGTAGTCATGCAAATGGCCACGAGCTCCAGAAAAGGCAATTATGCAAATAATAATAAAAAGATGACATAATGAGGCTTGAGTGTGTGGTACCACGGTGGGGTACTTGCTTAGCATGTGCAAGACCCTGGGTTCATGGGGCTGGAAAGATGGCTCAGTAGTTGAGTGCTTCCTGCTCCTACAGGGGACCCAGAGTTCAGTTCTCGGCACCCTGTCAGGTGGCTTACAACCATCTGGAAGGTCCTACATTCCCTGGGTACAATCTCCAGCATTTCTCAGAGAAAGGGGGAAGGGTTAATAATAATAAACTTCTTTTGTTTATTTAACTGATTTTAAAAGTAATTTCATGCACAACATCTATAAAATTATATTCTATCCCTTATCATGCATAAATAAATCACTTTTGAGAACAGCATGAAGGAAGCAGTTAGGGTAAACACATACAGTGCACATGGCGTAAGGCCATGACTGAAGATGTCCAATGTACAGGAAGAAATGAAGAGGAAAAGCAGTGGCATTTTAGAAACTTTAAAAATTGATTTGACTTCTCCTGTCTTCTCATATTCTCTTTAAAAAATATAAGACTATATAAAGCAATAATTAAACAGGTATTATTTTAGATTTTTAATACACATGGGCAGACAATAATAAAAGCATAAGAATGGAGAAGAAAAGGAGGCTACATAAAGATGCAGCTCCTATACCTTGTTATCGTTGGTTTAGTATAAATCTGTAGTAGATTTTGTCAACCTGTGGCGGCTCAAAAAAGAAAAGTCCCCCAGAGACATATTGAACACTTGCCCTCCCGTTAATGGTGCAGTTTGGGGAAGCTGTGGCACCTTGCTGGAGAAAGTACCCCATGGGGGGGTCATCCTTTGAGAGGTCATAGCCTAGCCTCACTTCCGATTTGTTCTCTCTGATTCATGCTTCTGGTTGAAGATGTGAGCTCTCAGCTTCCCACTCGGGCACTTGCTGCCTTGCCTCCCCTGCTATTATGACCTTCCCTTCTAGAACTAAATGGCCAAGTCAACTTCCTTCCGTCTGTAAGTTGTCTTAGTCCCAGAATTTTACCTCAGCCACAGAAAAGGAAACAATACAGAAGTGGGTACCAGGAGTGGCTCTTGCTGTGAAGAACTTGACTATGTTCCTTTTGGAAGGAATGTGGAAGATTTTGACACTTTGGACGAGAAAAGCCATTGAATGCTCTAAGCAGAGCTTAACAGAGCCTGGAAGACAGCAGTCCTGTGAGAAATGCAGACAATAGAGGCGTGGGTCGGGAGGTTTCAGACGGGAACAATATTAGCAACAGGCCACTCCTGTGAGATTTTGGCAAAGAAACTGGCTGCTTTTTGCCTGTGTCATAAGAACTTGCCTGAGGCTACGCTAAA
>LOEQ01004287.1:187591-200725 GCA_001685075.1 Bramus lutescens
GAGGTCCTGAGTTCAATTCCCAGCAACCACATGGTGGCTCACAATCATCTGTACAAAGATCTGGCGCCCTCCTCTGGCGTGCGGGCATACATGGAGGCAGAACGTTGTATACATAATAAATAAATTAAAAAAAAATTATGGGCTAATTTCTTTGTTAAGGTCAAATCCGTGGCATGGTTGTTATTGGTAATATGTAGGTCTCCAATGAAAAAGAACAAGTGGGACAGAGAGAAATATAAAATGTTTGGAGAAAGAAAAAGCTTAATGTCACAGGCAAGGCATGTGTGGGAAGGGAGGCTGTAACTGTTAAGCAGAGGAGTCCTCTTTTACTCTAGGACCATGGGAAGGCTGCCCTCAGGGCAATATTCCACCCAACTAAGCTTCCAACTTGTGAAAATGGGAGCCCAGGTGGTTTTCTGCTACTGGAAAGCAACTGCTTCACCATGGAAAGGGCTGCTACTGATGTAAATCAAAGGGGTGAGGGGCCACCCCCCAGGTTGGCAGCCGAACTTAGCGGTACTGGCTTTGGAAGCATCAAAGATACAGGGATCAGGAGACTATACATTCTTTTCTCTGTGGTTTCAGAGAGCTGCTGCAGCCAGGCAATGTGTGGCAGTGTTGGAGCCACTGTGAGAAGAAGGCCCTGAGAGACCAGGAGGGCACAAGTAGCCATTGTTTGCAACTCTGATAGTGAAGTCTGAATGCAGTGGAGACTCCAAGATGTTGGAGATGCCAGAGCTGTGGGACATCCGCAGGGGAGAGCTGCCTACAGGGAATGGGGCCCTCTCAAGAGGGACACGTGGCAGGCATCAGAGTTGGCGAAGCACAGCCACCTAAGCAACGGACACAGAGCTACAATATTTGGTATTTGCCCTTCTGGATTTCAGTATTGCTTTGGCCCAGTATTTCCCCACTATGTCCTCATCCCTCCCTTTGGGAACTGTAATGTGCCACTGTAATGTTGGAAGTATATTCTAAGTATATACTTTGCTTTTTGATTTTTCAGGGGGATCGCAGTTAAGAAATTGTCTTGAGTCTCAGAAGTGACCTTGGACTTTAGATTTTTAAACAATGTTGAAACTGAAAGACTGTGGGGACTTCTGAACTCAATGCACTTTGAATCATGAGATGGTCATGGGCCTAGGGGAGCCAGGGGTGGATTGTGATAGTTTGAATGAGAAATGTCCGTCTTAAGTTCACATATTTGAACACTTGGCCCTTAGCTGGTGGCACTGTTTAGGGAGGTTCTAGAACCTTAAGGAGGTGCAGCAATGATGAAGGAAGTATGCCAGTTGGGGTGAGCTTTGAGAGTGCACAGGATAGCCACACTTCCGGTCTGCTTTCTCTGTTTTCTATTTGAAGTCTAGATCTCTCAGCTTCCTGCTCTGATTGCCTGCTGCTGTGCCTCCTCCATCTTTACCGATTCCTCTTCTGGAACCATTTGAAAATAAACCCATTTCTCCATTTTGTTTTTTTTAAGTTTTAATTTGTTTTTGCTTTTGGTCAGACATTTTATTATAGCAACGAAAAAGCAACTAATGCATAAACTAAAATGTATATTCCAATCCTCAAGTCAATTAAGAAACAACTGAGAAAAAACAACCCCCCCAAGTTAAAAATCAGAACAAACAAAAAGCCAAAGACAAAAAAAGTCCCCAAAAGTGAGATAAAAATACTGCAGTTGAAAAAAAAATCACTAAATGGATTATATTATGAACTAGGAAACACTTAATACAAAAGAAGTCAGTAAAATAACAGAGGAACAAAACAAGATGTGACATATGAGGAATAAAAACCAAATGGCCTAGGCAACTAAAGAACAAACTAAATACAAAGTAAGCAAGAGAAATAATAACAAATTAAAGGAAATAAATAAGGAGCATGAAAACAATAGAGAAAATCAACGAAATCAGGAATTGGTTATTTGAGGGGAAAAAGACAAGTCTTTGACTAGACCAACAGAAAAACAGAGAAGACACAACACTGGTGACATTATGGAACTAAAAAGAAGTGAATATAAAACTATTAATAACTATGTGGGAACAAATTAGAAAAGTAAAATGAAATAGAAAAATTCCCAGAGAGAACAGCTTCTAAAATGGGCTCAAGAGGAAGGAAAAATATGAATATAGTAAAACAAATAAAAAGATGGCATCAACAAATGTGAAGCTGCCACATGGCAGAGTCCTGCTCAGGTTGTCTCACTGATAAATTCTATAAAATATTTCAAAACTTCAGACCCAAGCCTGGTACGGTGGTATACACCTGTGTTCCCAGCAGGCCTAGGCAGGTGGCCAATGAGTTGGAGACCAGCCTGAGCTACATAAAGAGTTCTAGGCCAGTTTGGACTGCATCGAGAGACCCTGGCTCAAAACCAAAAGGAAACAAACATAGAAAGTCACTCACCACCGCCACATTCCCTACATAGAACCTGAAACCCTAAACCTAAACAAACAAACCAAAAACCTCAAACACCAAGTTTGGTTTCTAATTTCCAGTTGAGCATATAAAGAGCTTTAAAAAAAATAAATCAAAGTCACCATTCCACACTAACAGGTAAAAATCTGAATACATCAACAACTCTCCTTAGGCCAGCAGAGAAGTCCCAAGGCAAAGGCGCTGCCTTAAAATTGGAGCAGGCACTAGACACAGAGGATGCCAACTTGAGGTAGCAGAGGCTTGCCAGCAGGCTGGAGCAGCACACATATGTAGCCCCAGGGGCTTGGGCTGCTGAGGCAGGGAGATAGATCACTTGTGCCCAGCAGTTCTGAGACCAGCTAGAACACCGTGGCCAGACTGTGACTCTGAAAGACAATGTGTATGGAAGGCGGTATGGAGTTTCATAAGCAGAAAACAGTACTAGGGTATGAAAATCTGAATTGTCAATTGACTGATTACCGAAAGCTCAGTGAGGACAAAGGCTAGCTACTAGTAACTTTTTGTGGGCCACAAAGCACACATTAACCA
Source organism: Bramus lutescens (assembly GCA_001685075.1). NCBI lineage: Eukaryota > Metazoa > Chordata > Mammalia > Rodentia > Cricetidae > Bramus > Bramus lutescens. The sequence continues at coordinate 190,559 of LOEQ01004287.1, forward strand.
CCTTTCCACTTGAATGGAAAAGAAATTGCAGGCAATCTACTCAGACCACAGTGGGGTGAAACTAGAAGTGAATAACAGAAATCTGTCTGCAGAAGCCTCAGTATTTCGAGATTAAAATCAAACTTATAAATAACATATAAGTCAAAGACGGGATTTCAAAAGAAATAAAAAAATGTTTTAATCAAGTGGCAATGAAACTACAACCTCTCAAGATGTGCAACATGCAACAAAAGCAGTGCTTTGAGGACGAGTTACAGCACTGAGTGCAAATATCAGGAAAGAAGGAATGCAGAAAAGCAATAATCTAAGATGAGCCCATCAGAAATTAGAAAAGGACTAAATTAAACCCAAACTAAATAGATGAAAAGAAATAATAAAAATTAGAGCAGAATCAATTAAATTGAAAGAAGGAAATCATTAGAGAAAAATCAACAAAGCCAAAGATGAGTTCATTGAGAAGATCCAGTAAAACCAATAACCCTCAAGGCCAGGCAAAGGAAAAAAAAAAGATGGCATGGACTATCAATGCCACAAATAAGAGGGCCTCATTCCTGATCCCACATGCACCAAAAGAAGAAAGGAATTCAGTGGCCAACTCTATACCCTCAAATTCAACACCCTAGACGAAATCAGTCAATTAATTCTTTTAAAGACAGAGCCTAACAAAACCCACACAAAGAGAACTAGGCGATATGAATACGCCTATATTTATTAAAGGAGCTGTGTCACTAACACCTTTCCCAAACAGAAAACACCAAGCTTGGATTGCTTCAGTGGTAACTTCTACCAAATACTTGTTTGGGGGGGGATATGTATCACTTTTCTAGAAACCAGGGGGAATATTTCTTAGTGCATTCTATGAGACTAGCATTATCCTAATACTAAAATTGAACAAAGATAAAGTCAAATCCAATAATGTAGAAAAAGAATTATACTTCACAACGACATGAGATTTATGCTAGGTAGGAAAGACTGGTTCAGCATTTTCAAAAATCAATCAAGGTACTCTAGAGGCAGAGCCAGGAGTTTGGAGGCAAGTCTGGTCTACAAAGTAAGTTCCAGGCCAGCAGAGTTACACCATGAGACGCTGTCCCAAAAGATCAATTAATTAATGCAATCCATTACTTGATAATGTAACAAAGAAAAAGCACAATAATATTAATAGATGCAGAGAAAGGTTTTGATGAAAATATCAATGTCCAGGCATAATAAGACCCTCAGCACACTAGGAGTAAAAGAGCCTGTGTGGCGGTGCACTTTTGTAAGCCCAACACTACACAGAGGCTAGAGGATTTTAAGTTCAAGGTAAGCCTGGGCTTCATTGCTAGATCCCATCTCAAAAAACAAAAAGAAAAGAATCTATAAAATACCTACAGCAAACACACTTAATGGTGAGACTCTGAGGAGCTTTCCCGCGAATATCAGGAACAAAAGCAAGAATGTGCCCTCCCGCCACTGCTTTCCAACATCTTACAGGGAAGCATAAACAATTCAATAAGAAGGAAAAGGGTAGGCCAGGCGGTGGTACCTTTAATCCCAGTACTTGGGAGGCAGAGGCAGGTAGGTCTCTGTGAGTTCAAGGCCAGCCTGGTCTACAAGAGCTAGTTCAAGGACAGCTAGAGCTGTTACATAGAGAAACCCTGTCTCGAAATACACCTCCCCCAAAGAAGGAAAGAGTAAACAAAGAAGGAAGGGGAAAAACTTTACTCATAAATCACATGATCATAGAGGTAGGTAATCTGAAAAAAAAACAGTGAACTCTGGCAACTAAAAGCAGTTATTTTAAGGTTACAGGACACAGGGTTGACCTACAAAAGCCAACTGCAATGAGTAGGTGGAATCTGGAACTAAAAACACATTACTATGGTGTTTTCTTCAGGAGCATGTAAAGTTGAGACAATACAGAGATTAGTGTGCTCCTATGCAAGGATGACAGACAACATTGTGAAATGTTTCATATTTTTAGTATATCCTTACCTCAAACTTATTAAGATATATATATCAAATATGCACAACTTATTATATAGATTAACCTTACTTACGCATTATTTTTAAAACATATTACCATATATTAGCATTCCCAGAGTATCTAACACTTGAGTAAAAATTTAACATCAGCTATACAACATCTGTATAAAGAAAACTATAACACTATAATGTTAGAAATCAAACAATAAATGGAGGAGATACTCTATGTTCACAACAGGAAGATTTAATACTGTCAAGATGCCAGTTCTCCCCGAGTTGATCTACAGTTCTATGCAATTCAATAGAAATCACAGAAAGTTATTTTCTGAATCTAACTAAACTAGTTCCAAAGTTTTATACATAGAAACACAAGTGTCCCAGAATAACCAACTCCATATTGAAGGAGAGGAACAAAGTTGGAGGACTGACACTAGCCAACCCCTAGGAACCTATGTAAAGCCGCAGCAATCAAGACTGTTGTTAGTGACTGAATAGACAGACAGATCAGTGGAGAACATAAATAGGCCTACTTGAATCAGTCAACTGCTCTATGAGAAAGGGTAAAAGCATCATGATGGAGCAAAGAAATCTTTCCAACAAATTGTGCTGAAGTAAGTGGGCATCTATGTGCCAAAGGAGGGAGGGAGGGAGGGAGGGAGGGATGGAGGGATGGAAGGAAACACAGACATCACACAAAAATTAATTCTTAATTGTTCACAGATCTAAATGCAAAGTGCAGAACCATTCACCTCCCAGGTGGCAATATAATTCAAACTCTAGATGGCCTTGTACACAGTGATGATTATTTTCCCCTCAATTATTAGTTTACTTACAATGCTAACAGCCTTCTTCACCTAGGACTTTACAGGTTTTCCTAAATGAATACATTTTAGCAGGGTATAGTGCTTCACACCTGTAATCCCAGCACTCAAAAGGCAGATCCTGGAGGATTACAAGTTTGAGGGCAGTCTGGTTTCCAGAGAGAATGAATTCCAGACCAGTCTGAACAACAGAGTGAGAGTCTCTTGCAAAAGGCCCAAACAAACACACAAACTTTAGTTTTCAGAGAGCTTTTGGATCGATAGCAAAAGAGTAGCAGTTGTGGAGTTCTATATAAGCCCTGTCTTCATAGGTGCTAAACAACGTCCACTATCAACATATCACACCAGAGCTGTACGTTTGCTATGATCAATAAATCTACGTTGCAATGACTTTTAGACACAATGCCAAAGAAATCATTGGATGCGCTAGATGCATTAACAGTAAAAATTCTAGACTGGAGATATGACTCCATGGCAGATGGATGTCTAGTATGTCTGATGCTCTGGGTTTGAACTGTAGCACCACAAAAAAAGGGGGAAAATGGTAATCGTTCTGCTCTGCTAAGGGTACTGCCAAGAGAATGGAAAGGCGAGCCACAAACTGGGAGAAAACGTTTAGAAAAGACATAGCTGATGAAAGCTGCTAGTCTCAAATGTACAAACTCACAAGAATGGACTGTAGGAAAATGAAGAAAATGATTTAAAAATTGGTAAATGACCTGAATAACAGCTGCCAAGATGGTGTAGCAGGTAAAGCTTCCTTTGTCTGACCATTCGAGTGCAATGCTCTCATACACACACACACACACACACACACACACACACNNAATGATTATGATGATGACCACAAGATGATTAAAGACCTGACCACTTCACAAAGGAGATATGCAGATGGAAAATAAGAATATGAAAGAATCTTCAAGCTGGGCAGTTTTCAAATCCCCTTACTTAGAAGGTGGAGGCAAGATGATCAGTCGTTCAAGGGCATCTTCAGCTGTGTAGCAAGTTTGAGACCAGACTGCGCTGCATGGCACACTGTCTCAAAAAATGGATAGAAAGAAGAAATATTCAACATTATGTCATTAGAGGATTACAAATTAAAACAATGATGAAATATTAATATCTAGGATTACAATGATCAAGATCTAGAACATGACACAATCAAGCATATGGAGCAACGGGAACTTTCTCACTCTGCTGGTAGAAATACAACATGGTACACACAGTTGGGAAGCTAGTTTGGCAATTTATTACAAAACTAAGGATACTCTTAGCCTATGATCTGGCAGTCATGTTCTTTAGTACTTTCGCAAATTACAGAAGACTTGTATTTACATAGAGCCTTCACATGTATGTTTAGAGTAGCATTGTTCATATCTGCCAAAATTTGGGAGGCACCAAAACGCTCATTAGCAGGCAAATGAAGAAACTAAGCTGCCACTTGACAATGGCATATCATCCAGTGCTGAAAGAGATGAGCTACCCAGTTCGGGCTAGTGGCCCTATCTCAAACAACAAAAACCAAACTAAAACAAACAAGAAGGAACTGAGCTACCAAGCCATGAAAGAACATGGAAGAACCTTAAACGCACATTGCTAAGTGAAAGAAACTAATCTGAGAAGGCTATCCTATAAGGAGGTGTCCCATTCAGCAGACTCCAGGTAAAACAGCATCTTTGGCTACGTCACATAAAAGGATCTTGAGAAGAATTAGAGTAGAGCAAAGTTAGTGAGTTTGTTCAGCAGAAAGAGAATAGTACATGCTTTATATTTAAATGTGGACCTTGAGAAAGAAAGGGACAGAGATGCACCTTGAGTGTCTTAACAATGACTTATTAGAAATAAATCAGGAGCCAGGCAGTGGTGGTCCATGCCTTTAATCCCAGCACTTAGAAGGCAGAGGCTGGTGGATCTCTGTGAGTTCAAGGCCAACGTGGTCTACAAAGCAAGTTCCAGGACAGCCAGGGCTACACAGAGAAACCCTGACTCAAATAAAGAAAGAAAAGAAAAAAGGAAGGAAGGAAGAAAGGAAGGAAGGAAGGAAAATTTGGGAGCAGACTACCACTACAACTAAATTGTCTCAAATGGAAATTTTATGCTTCAAGAGGGTGTACTTGAAGAGCAAGCACATCAAGATAGGAACTTGGTTTTTCTTCTAGGGCAGGTGGTGAGTGCATCTTTTCCCCATTGCCTGGGGTCTGACCTCATAGCTTTTCTTGATTGGCTAGTTTTAAAAGACTCAGCATAAAAGAAATGACCCAAAGGGGAAAGGGGTCACTGCTCTAGGCCTTCTTGAAAGGCAACATGGTTTCCGTGTTGATGTCTATTGCTCTCGTTTAAGGCATCTCTTGGAAAAGGAGAATGCTGTCTCTATAGGTGATCTTGATTTTGTCAGTTGTGTTGAAGTTATTGACTCTCGTCTTTCCCTTTCCATAGCGCTCTAATTTTCCCTGGCTTTCTATCCTGCCTAGATATGACATTTCAGAAAAAGTCAAACTACAGCGACAGCAAAAAAGATCAGAACTTGCCTGGCGTTATCAGGAATGAAGGACGAGTGGGTGAAGCACAGAGAACGCTTAGGGTAGTGGAGGGGTCCCGTGTGATGACAGGAGACAACTCAGACTTCTGCACATGGGTACGACACCAGGGGTGGACAGCAAAGTAAACTGTTAGCATCCGTGATAATGATGTGTCATCAGCCATAGCGAATGTTCTTCTGGTGTGTGTACTATCTGTATTGGAGGAGGCCGGCCATGATGTATGCAGGAGGGATGTGAGAAGGTTCTGTGTGAACCTTAAAATCACTAAGTAGTGTAATTTATAAAATCGTGAGTCCCTGGAAATGCTCCTAAAAGCATACAATGAATGAAAAAGAACCCACTTATTCAAGAAAATCTACTAAATTTCAGTCCTGAAAAGTGAACCTGGGGTGTTTCAAACAAGACATACTCCCACCTTCTCCTTCCTGGTGCAAAGGGACAGAAACCCCACCCTGGCTGTTCCCAGGAACACAGGCATCCTCTTCTCCAGCTCCCAGTGGGAGGACTATTTTCCCAGGAGGAATGAGATGGAGCACTTCCCATCCATCCTCAGTGACCTGTTGCTCAGTCTTAGTTCCAGGTATGAGAGGCGGGGGTTTCCTTCTGCCGTGCAGCTCCCTCTTGTGGGCTAGATAGTAATGCCCATTGGCTTGGCCTCTGGGGCTCAGGTACTAGGTGAGGAAAAGCAAGATCCAGAACAGTGGCGATCCCCTTTGGGTGACTGCTCAGCTCCTAAACTGAGAGGAAGGAGGGGATTTACTCAGAAACTGGTCATCGTCTTTGACCTTGGAACAAAACTGTGGCTCGGAGATTTTGCCCCAGGAGAAAAGCAGGCTGTAGAATAGAGAGTTTTAAATAACTCCCCAAAGGTATTGACTTTATGTCTAACAGCATGGAGAAGTCCATACCTAACCTGGGGAGGTGGGGGGAGGCAATGGATGGGGGCCTTGTGGATGCAGCAAAACTATAGCTGCTTTTCTGGAAAGAAATAGGAGACATCAGAGATGAACACACCATGGGTCAGAGCAAATCTCAACCCCTATAATTTGATTGGACAGGTTAGGGAGCAATTCATGCCCTGGGTATTTTTAAACCAATAGAATTAGCATCTAATAATTAATGGATTTACCCATTAGGTGTGATCAGGGAAAGAGACAAAGAGCCCAGTCAAAACTCTGGACATGTGGGGGCACTCTAGGGATCACCTTCTGCTGTCCTGCAGGGGGGTGACCTTTATGAAAACTTTACAGCCTGAACTAAGCGAGGAAGTAACACGAAGAAATGCTGGGACGAGGTGTGGAGAGACCAATGCCAAAAGTTGCTGGAATGTGCTAGTTCTTTAAAATGTCCAATTCCCAATGAAAAAAGTGTGAAATGTGGAAAAACAGCTAAGAATAAGCCATATACTAGAATGAAGCCCATCGGAGCCAGGCATGAGAGCATGCCTGTATAATCCCAACACTCGGGAGCTGGAGGCAGGAGCATCAGAAGTTCAAGGTCATCAGCAGCTACCTACGAAGTTTGTGGCTAGTCTGCACTGCAAAAGACCCAATCTAAATGAACAAAGAAATAAGCCCACACGCAAACAAAGCCCCCAAACCTACAAACACAACGTAACTCCTACTCAAATCCCTATAGCCTTTTTTGGTATAAATGGAAGAACTAATTTTAAAATTCCGTGGATTTCCAAGGCAGCCTTTGGAATTTCTAAGGAAAATTAGTCTTGGAAAAGAAAAACAAAGTTGGAGAACATGCACATCTGATTTTTAGTCCTACTGAGGCAGGGGAAGAGTACAGAGTAAAGTCCAAAAGACCTTGCCTAAAGGCTGCAATATTAGCTTATAAAAGAAACCGATTGGCAAATAGAAGGCTCAAACACACTCCCACTCCTCCATTTCCCCTCCCTCTTCCACTGTCCCCCCCCACCCTTCCACTCCCCCTTCCACTGCCTGTCCTCAGTAAAAAGCACTGTAGTTCAGACTGGCCTCGAACTCACAATCCTCAGCCCTCAGCTTCCCAGGTGCTGGAATTACAGGTATGCTTTATGACACCGGTCTTTGCAGGTTGCTTTGGATGGTATTAATAATATTGACAGTTTAACAGCACTAAGTCTTTCAAAACCCACGAATCTAGACAGGTACAGAAGCACTCAGAGTGTCCAAAGACGATTTGCGGTTCTTTAGAGTAGCGAAACACACACCCCTGAATGGGCGGAGATTTCAGATGCAAATGAGGCATACGATACATGAAGTTGTACAAACAATTACACAGAACAGAACGTACTCAAGAAAGCCCAGTGTGGACTGAAGAGATGGCTCAGCTGGTTAAAATGAAAACCCCAAGGTACACCCATACATTTAAGGACAACTGATTTTTGGCAACAGTGACAGCAGCATTCAATGGGGAAAGAATAGTCTTTCCAATAAATGGTGCTGCGAGACTGGGTATCCACACGTAAATGAATAAAGCTGAATTTCTACTTCTCTATACCAGTGTACTAGAGATAGAGAAAGAGGGAGAGAGAGAGAAAGAGAGAGAAAGAATATTAACTTTGGATTTAGCAGTGGTTTCTCAGATATGACATTAAAAAGCTTTGTCACAGAAGAAATAATTAGATGAATTCAACTTTATGAACATTTAAAGCCTCTATGCACTAATAGACCCTACCAAGACAATAAAATACAATGTACAGAATGAGAAAAGATATTTGTAAATTACTTATCTGATTCTAGTATGCAGAATATTTAAAGAACAATTACGCATCAAAAATAAAAATATCATCCAGCTATAGGAAGGAAAAGAATGTGAATAAATACTTCTCCAAAGAAGCGATACAGATGACTTACTACCAAGAAAAGTTCTCTAGCATAATGAATCTTTAAGGAAATACGACTCAAAAACACAGTGAGTGAGACACCACTTTTCCCTCCCTTAGATGGCTCTGAGTACCTTGACACTGGAAGCTAGTGCTGATAAAGAGCATGGAGAGATGATGTAGCCTGTGTTAGTTGCCTTTCTTCTGCTCTGATAAACACCATAGCCAAAAGCAACTTGGAGAGGAAAGTGTTTATTTGACTTTCACTTCTCAGATCACAGTCCATCACTGAGAGGGCATGGCAGAATCCTAGAAGCGGAAACCAAGCAGAGACTGTGGAGGAACACGGCTTACGGGCTGGCTCCCCATAGCTCATGCAGCCTGATGTCTTATATGCCCCAGGACCACCTGGACACAGGTGGTTCTGCCCACAGTGGGGTGTCTGCACCCTCCCACACCAATCGTTAATCAAGAAGATGCCTTACAGCCTTGCCTACAGGCCAATCTCACAGAGGCACTTTTTCAATTGAGGGTCCCTCTTCCCATATGACTCTAGGTTGTGTCAAGTTAACATAACCTAATTGGCACAAGCCGTTCTCCTGTGTACTCAAAATTCAGAAGTTATTCTTTCACTCTGAAATTCTACTTCTAGGCTCCAAGAGTGTTCTCTCTCTCTCTCTCTCTCTCTCTCACGCACGCACACACACGCATGCATGCACACACGCATACACGCATGCACACACGCACACACATGCACGCACGCACACACACGCCATGACTGGTGAGATGACTCAGTTGGTAAAATAGAAAGACTTGCTTACCACCAGTACTGACCAACAGAGTTCAATCCTTGGAACCCATATGGTAGAGGGAGAGAATCAACTCCTACAAATTGCGCTATGGCCCCCACATTCGCGTAGTGGTGGTGCACTGCACACGTGTGCACACACATAAATATATACAATTTTTTAAAAATTAGAATTTCCTTTAAAACTTGCCAACTGTATCAGCTGATGAATGCATAAGCAAAATATGGAGTATCCATATAATTTAATATATTTCTACAAACAATGTGTTGACCCATCTTTACAACATGGCTGAATTTCAAAACAGCTTATGCTAAGTGAACAAAGCCATTTATAAAAGAAGGTATGTTGTAAAATATTTCTATGAAATGTCCATAATAGGCAAATCCAAAGAGACAGAGCGTAGACTAGCCATTGCCTATGTCTGGGAGTGGGGAGTAAAGGATGCTGAGAGTGTGGAGGACAAGGCTAACAGGTACAATGTTTATTTGCGGGGAAGATGAAATGTTCTAAAATTGATTGTGGTGATAAATGAACATTTGTTTTGATTTTTATTTCATTTCGAGACAGAGTCTTGCTATATATCCCAGGCTGCTACATGTTGGGACATTTTCTTCCTTCCAGAAGGAATGGTTCAGTTGCTAAATTACTTGCCCTGCAACCATATGGACCTGATATGGGCTTGTAATCCCAGGGCTGGGTGGAGACAGGCGGATGCCTAGGGCTCACTCATCAGCTAGCCTAGCCTACTTGGTGAGCTCCAGGCCAATGAGAGATCCTGGCTCAAAAACTAAGGTGGTTGGAGCCTGAGGAGTGAAACCCCAGATTCTCCTCTGTCCTCCACATGAACATGCACACATGTGTACATGCACCAACACACAAACATGTACACACAGAGTGATATCTATGTTGTCTCTTGCTTTTGTACATGCAACAAATGTTCGTGGATTCAATTTGATCAACATTAGCACTTCTCATGGCAAAGTCAGCCTTGAGACTGTGAACAGAGCTAACCCATGAGCACCCCCAATGGGCTGCAGCTACAACACAGTGGGCACAAGAGATCCCAGATGAGGAAGAGCTCCACCTCCATTCTTTCCCAATTTTCTGGAGTCTTCTAGATGCCTCCATACTGAGCTTGCTGTGCTAAGTTTTCTCTTCCATTGTTGTGGAATATTATTTTAAGATGTGTTACATTTGTTTATGCTGTGGAACAT
>LOEQ01004288.1:0-14939 GCA_001685075.1 Bramus lutescens
GCCGCAGGTCCCCTAGCAGGGGCAGGCATTGGGCAGGGGCTCCTGAGAGCATCCAGTCCCAGGCAGGGATGGCACAGGAGACTATGCCACAGGTCCTTGAAGGCGGCTGGTCTTGGGCACAGATCCATGAGGCAGGCAAGAGAAAGACGGATATGCACATCATGCAGAGTGAGATTGGATATTTATTTAGTGGGCTATGGAGGGGAAAGGGAGAAAGGGAAAAGAAGAGAGAGAAGAGAGAGAGAGAGAGAGAGAGAGAAACAGAGGGGGGAGTGGTGGGGAGAATGGAGCAAGACAAAAGCTGTCTCTTGGGGAGAGATGAAAAAGGAAGAGATGCAGGCTGCAAACAGGAAGGAAGATCTGCCTGCCTCAGGAAAGGGGGAGGGAGTAGGTGGGGCTTGCCTCTTAAAGGGACAGGACAGATCGTTATAGATATGCCATGTTTTCTCCCTCTTAAGGTTAAAAAGAGTACTTTATTTTTAATATTGCAGGAAGACGTTTGAGAGATTTTAAACTTTTTAAGAGGAATTTTAGAGTTTCACAAAATTTTTTTAAAAAGTAGATTTTTAAGGAATAGTTTTTAAAGTATTTAAATTTATAAGGCTATGGGACATTTTAAATTTATAAAATGTTCTATATTGTTAAGATTTGGACTTAAAATAAAAGGTTAAAAATTAGAGTCACGGCCATAAACACCAAATACTAATCAGAAACTGGGATGTTCATTTCTTGTGGTGCAGCAAGACAATGACCTAAGTAAGCACTCTGGTAAATGTCATGGAGCAGCCCCTGAGTCTCAATCTTTTGTGGATTGAAAAACCTTTTTACAGGGGTAGTGAAAGAACCTTGGTGAGGGGAGACTCTCACTCAAGTCTCGGGATAACACAACCCCCCCCCATAACTCATGAGAGACCATCCTTGCTGCAATCACACAAGGTTTGGGGCTGAGACTCATAACCCATGCAGGGGAGGAGTTCGACCTCGAGTCACTAGGAGAAGGGGTTTATAAGGGAAGAAACCATAACCCAGTAATCCAAAGGGAGTAGGGAGGGCATCGTTGAAAATTCCAAAAATACCAGGGATAATCACAAAGGGGTAACTCCCTGTTTCTCAAGATTATTCTCAAGATTATAGTCAGCTGCTTCCTGAAACAGAGTATTCCAAAAAATACCAGTGATAATCACAAGGGGGTAACTCCCTGTTTCTCAAGATTATAATCTAACTTTATCTTCAGCTAGTTCCTGAAACAGTCACTGAACCTAGATTTTTGGCTCTATTTTTCCTGCTAGAGGGGTCTGGATTTATCCAAGTCTTTCAGTAGCCTAGGATCACTTGCTTGACAGATGTTTGCATTGAGATTCCTAACAATGGCAAAACTGCAGTTGTGAAATAGCAATGGGAAAAACTCTGTAGTGGGGGAGTTGGGGGAGGGGATCACCACAACAAGGGGAATCTATATTGAAAGGGAAAGGTAAAAGCCAGTGGCCCAGAGAATGTCTCTCCACACTCAAGGTCTATTCTTGTGTAAGATGTACATCTAGCTCCTTGTCTTTGCTAACTTTGTTAAACTTAAGCTATTTGGATAAACTGAGTCATATAAGTGTTTAAGTGTTTTATGTTTTAATAAAAGTAGCATCAATTGTTGTTTTTTAAGTCTTTTTTCCCAAAGTTAGGCTTTTAAAAGAAGTTCCCATTGACTCAGAGGCTTGGAGAAACCTTCCCAGGAGACAGCCTTAACAGCTTAATACAAACTTGTTTTGTTTTTACCCATGAAAAGGCTAAAATGCCCACTGATATACCAGGAAAATAGACTCAGAGTTGTCAATTAGTGGATTTATTAACTAAAAAAGTTCTTCAATAAAACCTTGATCTTCTTTATGCAGAATCAAAGAGATTTTATAAGGCTTTAAGAAATTATTATCTTTATATAAATAATTCAGCATTATAATCTGGTTGTACTTAAACATCAGAATTATAGGGCCTTAAGAATCGCAATAGAGGCAAATGCTTCCCCCCCCCAAAAAAAAAATCTGTCGGCTAATGCCTCTTAGGTCCCAGTACCATCCCTTTGAGCCCCTAGGCAGGCAGGACCCATGACTGGATCCTGTCTTTGGTACTTGTGAAGGGGGAATGTGGGGCCAAGGGAAGCTTGGCTTTATGGCTGNGCTTTATGGCTGCCATAAAGGCTCAATAGAAACCAGTCAATGAGGTGGTCTAAGTTGCAGTTTATCCTAAGGCAATACCTGGTTCCAGGAAAGAACACAAAGTGAGATCACCCAGGTACCACTCAGAAAAGGACCAGTCAACAAGGGGAAAATACTTACCTAACATTCCAACCATTGTAGATAGGTTCACCAGCTGTCTCTTAGCCCAGCACACACCCATCCCCTTTCACCAAGACGCTAGACAAATGTCAGCCAATCAGAGGCCCTGAATCTTAGAAATCCCCTCACCCCAACCTCTGCTATGATTGAAAAAGAAAGAAAGAAAGAAAACTAGCCCAACTGGCCTCAGGGATCTCTGATCTTATGGCTACACGGGATACACAAGAGAGTCCAAGCTCAACCTTGAATAAAGACTCTGCTTTTGTATATGAGTTTAGACTCCATGGTGGTTTGGGGGGTACTCAGTGATCTGGACATAACAGTAATTTTGGCCACTCTCTGCAGAGGTAGCTGGGCTAGGACAGACAGCATCAGTCCACAGAACAAAGAAATACTTTAAAGTGTATAGACTGTAGAGCGCAGGGTTCTGAGCTTAGAGGACCATGGCCTCTGAGTTTAGGTGGGAAGGGTCCCTAAGGGAGACTCTGACTTTAGCAGATTAGTGAAGGTAATAACAGGTGGTAACTCAGAAAGCTGTTCTTGTTGTCCCAACCTTTCTAGCACTGTTCCGTACTCTAGGAACCTTGGGGCTCCTGGAAGCAGTTAAATATGGTCTACAGGATGCTGGTTCTATGTGCAGCTTTACATTTGTGAGCTAACACTTGGGACTAGAATTGTGGCTTTCAGATTATGCTTCTTGATTTTAAAATCATTGCATATGCATCAATAAGGTATCTTGGAAAAAAGACCCAAGTTTAAAAACAAAACAAAATTAATTTTATATACACATAGTTTGAAGGTAACGTTATTCAAATATTTCAAGTAGGTTTATGCATAAAAGAAGATTTCTGTATGTGGATTTTTTCCATTGTGATTTGCTGGTTTTGACATTTTATTTACTTATTTATTCATTTATGATTTTTGTTTTTTAGACAAATTTTCTCTGTGTAGCTTTGGAGCCTGGAACTCACTCTGTAGACCAGGCTAGCCTTGAACTCAGAGATCTGCCTGCTTCTGCCTCCTGAGTGCTGGAATTAAAGGCATGTGCCACCACCACCCAGCTGGCCCAAATATTCTTTGATGTGCCCTGCATCCTTTATAAGGGTGCTGTGTCTGGATACACGGCTCATGTAGGAGGAAGTCAACTTCCTGTCTTGAGTATGTTAATTGAATTTGGTCACATTTCCATAAGACAGGAACTTAATTCCAACACTTAAAACATAGGAGATTTTGAAGAATTAGAAAAATGAAAGTAGAATCTAAATAGCTTCCTAGGAACAACTGGAGCTGAGTGATAACTCTGCTAATGGGGTCTTGGGTAAGGGGGGTCATCTAAGGGTACCACCCAGTTCACTGGACAAGTAATTGTGCATCTGGAAAGAACAGCTGTGCAGTCAGGAAAGTAGAGTGACAGGTAGAGACAGAAGGGTCCCTGACAGAGTGACATCTAGAGATCAGAGGCAGGGATGGGAAAGCAGAGCTTCACAACAGCTGAAGGTAAGAAAAGACTCGGAGCCCCTGCCTGAACTAACAGATCAGTAGAACAGCCCAAGAGTGAAAGCAGAGATTCTGATTGTCCTGGACACAAAGTAACAGATACAGCTCCTGACAAGAGAGTAAGCTGAAAGGCTTCCAGACACAGAATAACGATTATAGATCTGGGGCAGCCGACAGCATGAACAGCAGTTATGGATTGACGGAACTGAACTGCCAGCCACGGGGAGAAAAGGAACAGAAACTGCGAGCTTTGTCACAGCAGACAAACAGCTCCCATCAAGGGCTTAGGAAGGACAGCAAGGTGGGAGTTGATCAGGTTGCTCTAGGTTGGACTTTTTTTTTATAGGTTCCTGTGGGCAGGACTTTCTCTCCGATTTTATTGGTCCTACCTAAGCCATCCTTCCTTCCTTCCTTCCTTCCTTCCTTCCTTCCTTCCTTCCTTCCTTCAGTAGGCTCTTTTCCCTCTGCTGGCCTTTAGCAATTTATAATTTTTGCAATCTCTTGGGCATGCATGAAGCAGCCCTTCTTAATGGAACCCAGGCCTGTACAAATAAATTCCTCTGACTCTACGCCTTCCCAGTTACATGAAGAGAGATCTTTGTTATTCTTTACACTATTACCGACAGCCAACCTGAACTCCATGGTATTTGAGTCTTATTCTCTTTTTTTCCCACTTACGGATTTAGCAGTGTTGGAGTGGGAACTAGTGTTCCATGCAAGAAAGGCATGTGCTCTACTACTGAGCTTGACACTCAACTCTCTTACTTGCTGTTGCACTGGAGGGCTTGTGTGAAAACAGCTTGATCTGAGGCTTTTGTTTTGCTTACATACTTGTGTATGCGAGCATGTGGTTCTGTTGTACACATGGGGCAGTCAGAAGACAATCTGAGGAGTCTGGTCCCTCCTCCTGCTTGTGAGTCAGTCTTGGCAGCCAGGGTTTGTACCTAGCTCATCTCAATGATCCCTATATAAGAGTCTTTTAAGTGCCTCTAAGTAAAAAAACAAGGCAGAGCAAAACATCTCCTGAACGTTAGTTCCCTTAAAATTCAGTACAATAAAAGGGAAAACAAAGGTAGAAGAGAAAGAGAACCATGGAGAGAGGGATGAAGTATGTGGAGAGAGAAATACATGGAAGGAGGATGACAAAGAGGAGAGACAGATGGAGAAACTTCTTCCCTAAATGATCTAGTACACATTTGTATGTATAAGGGATGCACAGCTTACTTTGTACCTAGCAGTTATTATATGCACTATGGCATTTTAATGTTTTAGCCCAGAATTCCATTTCCTTTTTGTCATGTTTTCATCCTTATTTCCTCTAGTATAGTTCCTCTCCGCCTTTCCACTGGCCTTATCCAAAGGAGCCACACTGCAAGGTACATATTTAGTTTTAAGCTGCCAAATAGATAGGCAAAATAAGCAAATGTGATGGATTTATGAGCACATCATGTGCATGTATGTGTGTGTGTGTGTGAGTCTTCTGCCTCTGCCTCCCATCACTGATTGCCAAAAGCATTATCTTTCCAACATGTCATGAACCTTAATGTGACGAAGATGTCTTTGCCATGCTTCCTCTCCCCGATGCCCCGCTGTCTGTGGGAGCTCACACTACAGCGTGACTCAGGTTGGACCAGCCCTGTTTCTAGTGCTCTAGAGCTACAGCTGATTCAAGGCTCCCATGTCAGGACCACACGTCCTCACACCTCCAATAACCGAATTGCGTATCATAATCACAAGAGGTCTTCTCGTAACCTAAGCCTTGGGATGGAGCTCACCCTGCAGGAGATGCTATCACCATCCTGCCGTCAAGGTCAGATAGTGAGTCTAGGTTTCCAGGCCCTGTATTCTCATTAAGGTGAAGACAGGCTTGCCTTCATTAGATGCTGTCCTTTCAGGAGGTTTCTCTAGTTGTGGTTATTAGTATACAAATTCTTTTAAAGGTGGAATCAGGTCTCCACCATGCATGGTGCTGGTGCATGGTACATCAGCTGCATAGACATTTTCATGCAGGGATATAGTAAACTTTGAAAATAATTTTGACGCCTAACCCAGAGCATACTCAAAGCAACCTTGGGAGGTTGCTGTGACCAAGGTAGAACATTCTGAGTCCTGAAAGTGCTGAACCGCAAATGTGGATGAAGTAGCAGTTGTTTAGAGCATTAGACTGCTCAGAAGCTTCACACGGGCCCCAACTACACACGGGCCCCAGCCGCTCACGGGCCCCAGCTGCACACGGGGCCCAGCTGTACACGGGCCCCACACCCACTGTCATGCTCCTTATTCCTCCTCTGCTGCTCATCAACAAAGCTCCACCACTGCCCTGTGGTGGGGGTGGAGGCAAACAGAGCAGGAATTGTGATCATAATGAGGCCCCACAACAGTATATGGCTGGACACTCTGTGCTTCACCCCATTCTTGAGCATTAATGCCTTTTGTGTGTGTGTGTGTGTGTGTGTGTGTGCTAAAAAGTTTACACTGTATCTTTAAAACTATACACCTGAGGCAGGGTGACAGGCCCGAGGATGAGGCTGCAGATATCTCTAGGCTCTATGGAACAGGAGGGCCTGAATATGGCTGCTCTCTCCCTGTGGCACACCCCCAGTGCAGGCGAAGGCACCCAACTGCACCACATTGAACTCGCAGCTCCAGGAATGAAAATCCGGGTGCCTAGAAGCAGATTTTAGAGTTGGTTCCCTCTTCACAGTATCTTTTTTCCTATCACTTGATCAGAATCTTGATAAGCAATGGCAGCAGTGTGTATGTAAAACAGGTGTTATCAAGCAGAACTATCTGGAAGCATCTATTTCCAATCCCGAAGGGAGCTTTACCTAGTGTTTGTCATAAATCTACATATTCTTCTTTTCCAGATGACTACAGCTGCCAAGTAGGGCTTGCTTTGACATCTGTCAACGGACAGCTATGTGCCACTACCCTTCTGCGGACATCCCATACAAACACACAAAACCTATCCCTCAGCCTGAACCTTGGAATAACATTGAAGGACCACACAAACAAATGTTGGAAAACCAAATTCAGAGAAAAAGAGCTTGAGCAAGGCCCCATGATAGTGTTCGCCACTACAAAGCATCACTGGCCCTGTCAGAAACGTCGTAAGAAACCGAGTCCTACAAGACAAAGGCACTGTTCTAGATGCTGTGAGCATCAAGGAAATGTTGCCAGCTGAGAAAATGCAAGCTGGTATATTACTTAAGATTTTATGCAGAAAAATATGAA
This sequence comes from Bramus lutescens, assembly GCA_001685075.1. Taxonomy (NCBI): domain Eukaryota; kingdom Metazoa; phylum Chordata; class Mammalia; order Rodentia; family Cricetidae; genus Bramus; species Bramus lutescens. The sequence goes on from LOEQ01004288.1 coordinate 7,056, forward strand.
AATATTGAATCAAAGAAAAATAGACACATATTTATGATCTCACTATTTCCAAATGTAGGTTGCATGACTTCAAGGCCCAAGATCATCTCCCCTGGAAAGAAGATGTTGACCATAGTAGATAGAGACAAGTTTCCCAATCTCATGGATATTAGCAGAACTGGGTTCCTTGAGGATTAGAAGCCCTATGCTTAGGCTGGCCATTAGCAGGTGTCATCTCTCAGATTTCTGAAAACTACCTATAGTCCCATCCTTTGGGACCCAGTGGGAGCTTTACAGTGGAAACCTTTGTCTGCTTCTGTGAGTGCAAGCACAGGGGCACCTGTCGATTTTTCACTTTCTCTGATTAACATGGGATCAACCACTCCACACCAGCACAGTCAGTGTCAAAGGAGCACAGCACCACCAAGGCTCTCCTGTGTCATTACAGTGTCAGAGGAGCACAGCACCACCAAGGCTCTCCTGTGTATTTACAGGCTACTCATCCTACCTGCAAGAGCAGATTTAGACCAGAAGTTTTTATAACAGTAAGAAAGTCTTGGCATCCTTCCCATGACACTTGTTTACATCAACAATGGCTTGAGATTAAATGAAACAATATAGGGCCTCACCTCATTGATTAAAGATGCTTACTCTTCTTGCAGAGGACCAAAGTTTGGTTCCCAGCACTCATCTCAGGTTACTCACAAACTCCTATAACTCGAGGTCCAGGAGATGTTGACAACTTCACTTAGCCTTCATGGGCTTTGTACTCGTGGATACACACACACACACACACACACACACACACACACACCACATACTATGCTTTTTTATATAGAAAACAGTTTTCCTTTCTGTTGTGGGAGGCTGCTTGTTCATTTTTCTGGTCACCCAGACTCCTGAAATAATCACTCAGAAACTGTATTAATTAAGCTTGGCCCATTAGCTCTAGTTCTTTTCTGTTACATCTTAAACTAACCTGTTTCTATTATTTTATTTTATACTTTACCATGAGGATGGTGGCCTACCAGCAAGGTTCCGGCTGGCATCTTTCCCCCCTGGTGGCTCCATGGCTTCTTCCTCACTCTGCCTTCTTTTTCCCAGCATTCAGTTTAGTTTTCCCTGCCTAGCTCTATTCTGCTAAGCCATTGGCCAAACACAGCTTCTTTATTCATTAACCACTAAAAGCAACACATAGACAGGACTTCCCACACCACCCTTCACTCAAGTCTTTTCAGATTCTCTCTCCTTCTCTACCCACCCAACTTTAAGTTTTTTCTTAAAACACAAACAAAAACAAAATTTTCCAAACCCAGAAAACAAAATAAAGTACCACCCAAAAAGAAAAAACAAACAAGTGAAAGAAAGAAAATCAAAACAACAACATGTAATCAAATAAAAGGACACACACACAAAAATTGTGGAGTCCCTTACATGTTGGTCAGCTACTGAACATGAGGCCTGTCATAGAGTGGTTGATAGACCCAGTGTCATTCCATTGGATAAAACTGATTTTTTTTTCTCTCCCAACATGTATAAATGACAGTTCAGTTGTTAACTTGCTAGGTTTTCATTCATTCATCCATTTTTAAATTATAACAAAACAAAGTATAAGAAGACAAAACAAACCCATCACATCAAAGGTGAACAAGATAAGGCAGCCAAAGAAAAAAGCCCAAGATGGCTGGAGATGTAGCAGATGCTCAGTCTTCTATCCCCAGCCCTGGGAGGGACTGAGGGTGGAGCTCCACGTTAGCCAAGCCTAATCCCACCAACATTTTCAAGTTAGTCTCTCTCCTCACCTCTCATGTCCGTCTCAGTTTACCTTTGTCCGACCGGTTGTTGCCTCTTACTTCATTCACATTTCTCCCCTTCTCTATATATTGCCACCAACGAGAAAACCCACATAGATCCCAGCCTTCTCGTTTGTAGGAACTTGGACCAAATATCAAGTATATGCCAGAGAAGGCTCTGATTGGCCCTCGCTGTTCTCTTCTGGGGAAGATTGGCTCAGTGGCATGGAATTTTCCTTTGTTACCACAAAAGAGAGGCTCCTCAAAGAAATGTCTCCGAAGTTGAAAAAGAAGAGAGAAGGGGAGGAGAATATGAAGCGAACTAAGGATAAGGGGAAGGAAGGGAAGGGAGGGATGGATGTAGGGTGTGAGTTTTCAAAATGGAAACTCCATCCCGCTGTGAGCTGAGCAACCATAACACATCACGTCTCCCGAAACTTTGTCATTCCTATGTGTGTCCTCAGTGGCACATGTCAACACTAGTAAAATTGAGGAACAAATGTTAGCAGTGAAGACTCCAAAGCACCACTGAAATTTAATTTTTTCTACATAAATGCCTGTAGCCATTCAGACTAACCATTCTCCCTATCTGCGAGTTACTTTTTGAAGCTTTGAAGAAACCAGGAACACAGACATTGCCTATTCTACAATTGGTCTTTCCTGGTTTGGATGTCTGCTGAGCTAATAACCCACTGACTACAGTTTAGGCTTTTGAAAGCTAAGTTCTAACATCAAACTTTCATCAGGGTGATAGCAGGCTGTCTCTAATGAATTTTTTATTTGTTTACTTATTGCTTCTCTGGGATATGAAAGAAACACTCATCTTTTTAATATTAAAAATAAAACTTTAAATCAGGACCTCATCCAATAGCAAACTGATGAGATTCCCTTCAGCCAGGAGGGGTTCACCAGTGGGAAAATTGCACTCTGAAATAAAGGGAGATGGGACAGCGGAGAAAGGGTGGCATGCCGTGTGAGTGTTCTGCTGTTTCTTTTTAATCTTTTGTGAGCAGAGGTAAATTATTCATAGCAAACAGTGTACTGTACATCATGTGACTTACAGGAACTCATCCACCAAACAGCTGAGCACCTTCCCAGCTCTGCAGGACCTGACTCTGCTCACTGCCCTCTGTGCTCCAGCTGTTTGCTCTCAGGGGCTCCGGAACCCACAGAGCGGAGAGGGTCAGGCAGAGAAGAGTGGAGTAGGGGGGTTAAGTGTCACTTGTGCTCTGGGATGTGCAGTTTTGGGTGCTGTTTCTTTTACTTGTCAGAGAATTTAAAAAATGTGCAATTGGGCAGGAGCAGGTTACAGGATGTGACATCCCCTGTAGACATGGTACTGGAAGCATTCAACACTGAGAGTGTTGAATAAGGTTATTCAAGGCAGGTAAAGGAACAAGGAGGGCTCTACCAAGAAGCATCTGGGAACCCTCAGCAATGGATACATATGCTTGGCCCTTCCTTCGTGTAGAAAGAGGTCACCACCCATTGAGTGTGCATTTTGCAGTGTTTTTAATGTTAATCACATATAAGGGCTTGATTCTGAGATGCTCTGACCTGTGCAGCAATACGTGATCCTCAACTGGTTGCACTAGTTTGGAAAGCTGCAGGTACTTTTAGAAGTAGGCTGCTAAAGACAGGAGTTCTAATCCAGCCCAGCTTTTTTCTGCTTGCTGTAGGCATGTGACCAGGCATGTGACCAGATGCATACTTCTGTCCATCCAGCTGTGCTACTCTCTCTGCAGTTATGTCCTGATATTACCTGCTCCTGGGACCCAACAGAAACCCCATCCCCTTTTAAGCTGCTTCTGTAGAACATTCTGTCATGGCAAACTCAAGGTTAACACATTATATATTTAAAATCCTATAAACACCCACACAACTACAGGATTTGAAAGGAAAGCAATAGGTGTTTGCTCCCAACTCTGCCTGTATTTACTACAAAGCATGAATTTTGTCTCTGAATCTCAGAGATAAAACTCACACACTAGGGTTACTAACCATTTCATTTAGTTGTAAAATTAATGCAATAATGAGACATGCCATGTTATGCAAAGAAGTACTCGTCAGACTGTATGGTGGTGCTTGGAAGCAGAGGCAGGAGGATCAGGAGGTCAAAGTCATCTGGAGCTTCATAGAGAGAGTAAAGCCAGCATGAGCTGCAGGAGCACTTTCCCCCCAAACCCCAAAAACAAAGAAGAAAGAGGACAAGGAGGAGAAGAGTAGCAGGCAGCTCAGTGAGAGGATGGGTTGGGAAAGAGAAAGAGGGCAGGGGGAGTGGAAGAAGGGGAGGGGGAGGAGAAGAAGAGGAGGAAGAAGAAACAAGTGCTTAGCATTGTCATTGGTTAGTCGACTGTGTCTCTAACTTTCCTTCTTTTCTCTCTTCTCCCTGTTTACATGACTCAGAGGTATTTCTGCTGGAGATGCTTCTTATAATATCACATCAGTCCCTGAAAGTTGAAGATCTAGCAACAGTACAAATCTACACTTGTTAATATATATATAAACCAAGAGGTGTCAGGTTGACTGTGGATGTTACCGTGTATTCAAGACATTTCTGATTAATTTAATCTGTGTTGCATTCTACTATGTGACATTGAACCTTATCCAATTCCTGAAAGCTTTATGAGAAAGGTATGTTTCCTGGAATGCCCAAGACACCGGCTCTTTATAAAATGTGATTACAATGTCTTCAAATACTCGGAAACATCTACCCAGCTCTAAAAATTCACAAGTGGTTTACTATGCATGATATCTTGGAATATTCCTTCATTCTATTTGAAATAAAAATTAATATATAAATAATAACATTTTTGCCTGGAACTGGTCTTTGCAAGACCTCCTAAAATAAGATACACTAGTGTTCTAGTCAGGGTTCCCACTGCTGTGACAAAACTGTGACCGAAGGCAGTTTTGTGAGGAAAGTGTTTAATTGGCTTCTGCTTCCACAGCACTGCTCATCACTGAGGGAGATCTGGGCCAAAACTCACACAGGGCAGGAGCCTAGAGGCCAGAACTGATGCAGAGGCCATGCAGGGCTGCAGCTTACTGGGTTGCTCCACATTGCTTGCTCAGCCTTCTTACTTCTAGAACCCAAAACTACTAGTTCAAAGATGGCACCATCTACAGTGGGGGGGACCCTTCCCCCATCAATCACAAATTAAGAAAATACCCTACAGTTTCTAGAACCTAATCTTTTTTCTTTTTTTTTATTCATTTCTCATATATTACATTTTGACTGACGTTTTCCCCTCTCTCCTCTCCTCCCAGTCCCTCTCCCTCACCCCAGTTCCCCCAGATCCACTCCTCCTCCATTTCCCTTCAGGAAAGAGCAGTCTTCCCAAGGATATCAACCAAACACGGCATAACAAATTATAGTAAGGCTAGGAACATATCCTCAGATCAAGGTTAGATGAGGGAGACATCCCAGTAGGAGGAAAAGGGTCCCAAATGCAGGCAGAAGAGTTAGAAATAGCCCCAATTTCCACTGTTAGGAGTCACACAAGAATACCAAGCTACACAACCATAACATAGGACCTAGCACAGACCTCTGATTGTTGATTCAGTCTCTGTGAGCCCCTGAGTTCTAGTTAGGAGTTCTGTGCAGACAGCTGAACCTTAAGGAGTTGTTATCTCAATTGAGGCTCTCTCCTCTCAGATAACTTTAACTTGTATCCAGTTGACATAAAGTTAGCGAGCACAACCAGGTTCATCTGGGACCCAAGAAACATACACATAGCAACCAGGCTAATATACTGATGTCTGGAAAATAACATATTGACACCTGGCTCTCCTATTTCCTCCGTGGATGAAGCTAGAAAAATCACTTAACATCTGTAGACCTAAATTTCCTCACTCTTAGAGGAATTTGACCGGTGTCAATATGGAGACAGATATCCAATGACTCATTCATGTGTGTGAATGTGCGAGTATTTGTCTGTGCACGTGTGTATGTGTGGGTGCATTTGAGCACATGTGTGTGCAGGTGTACATACCCATGCGGAGGTCAGGAATTAATGTTAAATGGTTTTCCTTGACTGCTTTCCCATCTTTTTCCTTTCCTTTCCTTTCCTTTCCTTTCCTTTCCTTTCCTTTCCTTTCCTTTCCTTTCCTTTATTTTATTTTTTGACAGTTCCACCCTGGAGCCCCTAGGATTGGCCTGTATTCCTCCTAGTCCCTAGTTCCCAGTAACGACATTGCAAGCCCAAGGCCTGGTTTTTAGATCAGTGTTGGGGACTCAAACTCAGGTCTTCACCTTTACCCACTATCTCCCACCCCCTTGGCCCTCTACTGTCAGAGGGCTTTGCTATATGGAAAGTGCTTTCCCAACAATCCTGTGACATCACAGGTGGTGAGACAAGCAACCACGGGTCTTCACTGGCATCTCCTTGTATTGTTTTAGAAACAGGATCCTATAACCCCAGTGGGTCTGAAGCACGGAAAAACAAATACTCAGGGCCAGATATTGGGGTTCAACCTGAAGGTCAGAAAAGCAAAACAGCCAGTCACTGACTCTTACCTCTACCTCACTCCAAGATAGCTACTCTGCCTCCAGGAATCTCAGAATGAGACTGAGTCTGTGAGCTGTCTCCTCCCATTTTATATCCCTCTCTGGGATTGGGACTAAAGGCATGCGCTACTGGGATTAAAGGCATACACTGCCCGGTTTCTATGGCAACTAGTGTGTCTACTGGGATTAAAGGTGTGTCTCACCACTTCCTGCTCTGTAAGGCTGACCAGTGGGGCTGTTTTACTCTCTGAACTTCAGGCAAGCTTTATTTATTAAAATACAAATGAAAAGCCATTACAGTGTCCCTGCAGGGGAGGGTGGAGTAAGAAAGCCTCTTGGAGGAAAAAGCTTTTCTTGAGTTTAAGCCTCTTCCTTCTATTTCAGGACAAACATAATCAGGGTTCCTTGCATTTGTTTACCTGGGTGTCAACCCCACCAAGGGATACTCAGCCCCTCCCATCCCACAGCAGATGGACAAGAGGACTGCAAATAAGAACACTATGCAACCATCCTAGTGTCCTACCAGGAGCCATTGACATACTCCTACACAAGCCTGTTTGTCTGCTCACTACCCAGAGGGTAGTCTTGTTCTTGGGGCTGTTCTGCTCAAGCATCAGATTCAGGTTGGTTCTTTCCCTGAATTTTTGGGTCATCTGGAGATTTCTCCTCTTCTCCTCAAATCTACAATTGCTGCCTATGATAAAACAAAATAAATGAAGCTATGCAGGATAAAGGAGGTTCACTTAAACCTGGGTGGGAGGTCAATAAAATGCATTACTGCTATTGCTGTCCTGATTATTTTTATTTCAGATGCATCTCTACAGTTGGACACACTTGTGGTGGGAGTGGTGCCTCCAAGAACATCTTGGCATTCCTGTCCTTGGATAGGAGAGGTATGTGTAGGAGCCTGGAACATCCATCTAGTTCATTGTGTATGTATGGCTTCTTCTCTGGCTCCTTGGCCTGGATCTCTATCAGACAAAAGGTTTCTACTGCTAAATTTCGAAATGCATTAGGAAAAAAATTGAGGGAAATAAAGAAAAAAGTTTGCACTGTTGCTGAAAATTGTTGCTCGAGGACAAAAATAGGTTTGGTCAAAATTCTGAAGGCATTTCAAAAACCTGTGTGTTGTATTCCACCTCTCTGCTTGAGGATCAGAGGATCTAGTGCATGATGTGAGCTGGTTGAAGGTGGGGACAGACATTAATGCCACACAACTGGCTTCTCTGAAATCTCCACTGACTCTTTCGAATGTCTGCAGGTGAGCACTCTTAACAATCTGGGTGCTGAATCTTTTGGTATCTGTGCTCAGCTGAAAGCCTCACAAAGCTGCACACTGCCCCATGTCCAACTGCACACTGCTCCATGTTCAGCTGCGCACTGCCCCATCCAGCTGTAAATGAGAAGAATGGTTATGAGATTTCACCACATCTCATCTGCCAAAAGCTCCAACTTTCACAACTCATAAATGGGGCTAATACTGTTTAAAGATCCCAGGTTGAAAATCCAAAATTTAGAATGCCCCTAAATATATAAAATATTTTGAATGTAAAAAAAAGAAAGAAAGAAAGAAAGAAAGAAAGAAAGAAAGAAAGAAAGAAA